>CAUYON010013141.1:0-23817 GCA_963573935.1 Arctocebus calabarensis
CATCACAGCTCACAGCAACCTCCAATTCCTGGGCTCAAGCGAGTCTCCTGCCTCTGCCTCCCAAGTAGCTGGGACTACAGGCGCCCGCCACAACACCTGGCCATTTTTTGGTTGCAGCCGTCATTGTTGTTTGGTGGGCCAGGGCTGGATTCGAACCTGCCAGCTCAGGTGTACGTGGCTGGCGCCTTAGCCCGCTGAGCCACAGGTGCCGAGCCAATGGATTGGTAAGCTATGGTATATGTATACCATGGAATATTACTCAGCCATCAAAAACAATGGAGACTTTGCTGCATTTGTACTAACTTGGATGGAGGTGGAACACATTATTCTTAGTGAAACATCACAGAAATGGAGAAACGTGAATCCTATGTATTCAACTTTGATTTGAGGACAATTAGTGACAATTAATGACATAGGGGGGCATGGGGGAAGGAAAGAGCAGACAGAGAGAGAAGGAGGGAGGGGGTGCGGGAAAGAAAAAAAAGGAAAGAAAATAGTGACTAATTCTCACATAAATTGGATTCAATTTTGACCAAAGTACATTACTTAAACATTAATTTTTAATTCAACTTGTTAATATGTTGTTCAGGATATTGCATTCTCACTTATAAGTGAAATATGTTTGTAATTTCCCTTTATAACAATATATTTTCTCCAATTTCAATATCAGGTGTATCCAGATCAAGTAGAATGATTTTGAAATATTGCTTCTTTTTCTATTGTCTATAAGATTTGGCATGATCTGTTTTTTGAAGCTCTACTTTACTTTTATTTATATAATATTAGTTGTCTATTTTTTGAGACTTTGGGGAAAAAAATAAGAAGTTAACTGATGACTTCATACTGAGCCTCAGAGTCAAAGCATTCTATAATGTCTTATTTGACAGTGTGAATGTTACTTTCTCAGCATTATTTTACTAATATTGCTTAATATTTCGATGCACTGATCATTTGTTTTCTTTTCTGAATGTATTTATCTTCGTTCATTTTTCATGTGGTTCTTGTTTCTAATCCTTATCTTAAACATTGTTATTGTTATTAAATTTTAAGCCTTTTAAATTCTGTGAAGGCAAAAAGTGGAAACCTAATTAACACATATATATGTAAAAATTAAAAAAAGAAAAAGAAATTTTAAAAAAAAGTGAAAATGTGGGCAGTGCCTGTGGCTCAAATGAGCAGGGTGCCGGCCCCATATACCAGAGGTGGTGGGTTCAAACCCAACCCTGGCCAAAAACTGCAAAAAACAAATACGAAAAGTGAAAATGTGACACACATCCCTTCCCACCACCCTTACTGACAACCAAATGTAAGAAAGAGGAAAATGTCAGAGTGGAAAGACAGTGGGCATTTGGCTCAGACAAGCCTGACACAAACCTTGATTCTACCGTTTTCTAATTGTGTGATCTTTGAACAAATTATAAAATTTCATTTCTTAAATGCACAGAATGGGAATAATAGTGTCCATTATACAGGATTGTTATAAGGATTAAATTAAATAATGTAATGTTCTTAGAACAGTGGGCTCAAAAGAACAATCTTTATTATATGACAATGTTTATTATCATTAAGAAACTTCTAAAGGGAACCTAAGAAGTTATGGTTTGCTTGAGAAATAGGCAGGCTAAACACTTAAATGAATTTCAGAGAAGGATGGCAAGATGATCTCTTTAAAGAGAAAATTCAATGAATTAATTCATGAGGAAGTAAATAGAATGTAGATAAAGAATTATTTATTATTAGGGCGATGCCTGTGGCTCAGTGAGTAGGGCGCTGCCCCCATATACCGAGGATGGTGGGTTCAAACCGGGCCCGGCCAAACTGCAACAACAACAAAAAAAATAGTGGGGCGTTGTGGGGGGCGCCTGTAGTCCCAGGTACTCGGGAGGCTGAGGCAAAAGAATCGCTTTAGCCCAGGAGTTGGAGGTTGCTGTGAGCTGTGACATCACAGCTCTCTACTGAGGGTGATAAACTGAGACTCTGTCTCTACAAAAAAAAAAAAAGAAAAGAAAAGAATTACTTACTATCCACCTAGGGACCTTAAGAAAACCTTGGACAGAATTCTAAAGGAGAGGCTTATGATAAAGACTGCATATGACTGGAATGTTTTGTGAGGCAATAAGGAACTAGTTCAGAAGCAAAAACAATGGGTGGGGCCTGCTGATTCCAGTTGGGGGAGGGAACTAGAGAGCCCAAGTGACAGCTCCTGGGCGGGCAGCAGATGTATGAAGGGTGTGGCAGCCACTTTCCTAATTCTGGCTTTCTCTGTGGAAACAGTGTGGAGCTCGTCAGGAAAGTGGAGTCCTTTGGGCTTGGGGAATCCGGGCAAGTGGTATCTGTGTGTCAGACAACTCTGGAGTTGACCTCAATGAAACAAAGAGGGAAGAGGACTAACACTAATCTAGCAGTAACTAGGTCAGGTTATGTGCCAGGCACATTATCTCATTTAAGTCCCCACAACCCAAGGACACTAGTTATTATCTCCATTTTACAAAGAAGGACTCCAAGTCCACAGTGCTAGTGGGGGAGGAGGTCATGTCATAAGATAGGAATCAATGTCCCAACCACCAGCTGTTAAGCATCTACTATGTACCTAGGCTGGAGATACAGTGGTGTGCAAAGAAAACAGGCGTTTCCCCATTCCCACCAACTGTCATGGAGCTTGGAGTCTAACAAGGGAGTTACAAGCAGCCATTATCCAAACAACATCACTAATGATAACACTACTTACTGAGTGAGATGCGAACGCATATAACAAATGGACTCATCCAGATTGGGGCATAATGGGTGCCACTGCGGAGAGCTCTAGAACTTATGTAGAATTCACCGGATAAAGGAGTGGTGAAGAAAGGCATTCCAAGTAAGTAAGCTGCACAGGAAGACGCCTGCAGAGCCCCAAACAATACAGGTTTAGTCTGGCTCCAGCTTGGAGGGAAGGGGCAGAGCGCCTGAGCTGAGAATGGAGGAGTAGAGGAGGCTGGAGACACAATCGGATTTCCATTTTAAAAGGTCCAACGTATTTTAATAGGAACCACTCAGAGGCTTGGGCAGCCATAAGCAAGCACTCTGGAGGATCCTAGGGAACACTACTGAACTCAAAACTGGGGGGGTGGGGGGGTGTCGAAATATTGCTGCTTTAATAATACTTTGGGAAATGAGGATTGATGAAACCAAGCAAACATCTGTGCTCGGAAAGGACACGAGAACTCATGTGTAAATTATCTGGAGAACATATGAGGAAAAAACCTCCAACAGCATTTCTAAACAGTGATGAGTCTAGATTGGGGTTAGCAAGTGCTGGGCCAGATCCAGCTTGTGCCTGTTTTTGTACAGCCTGTAAACTGAGACTAGTTGTTATATTTTTAAACGGTTACAGGAAAAATGGAAGGAAAAGTAGTATTTTGTGCCATTTGAAAATTATATGAAATTTGGCCAGTGAGATGCCTCATGCCCATAATTCCAGCACTCTGGGAGGCTGAGGTGGGAAGATTGTTTGAGGTCAGGAGTTCAAGACCAGCCTGAGCAATAGTGAGACATGTCTTTACCAAAAAGAGAAAAAATTAGCCAGGTGTCGCAGTGGACAGAGATAGTCCCAGCTACTCAGGAGGCTGAGGTAAGAGGATTACTTGAGCCCAGCAGTTTGGGGTTGCTGTGAGCTATGATGATGCCATTGCACTGTTCCCAGGATGACAGAACAAGACCGAGAGAGAGAGAGAGAGAGAGAGAGAGAAAAGAAGGGAAGGAGGGAAGGAGGGGGGAAGGGAGGGAAAAGAGGGAGAGGAGAGGGAGAGAAGGAAGGAAGGAAGGAAATGATATGAAATTCACATCTCAGTTTTCATAAATAAAGTTTTATTGGAACACAGCCACACTTACTTGTTTACTACCTTATATGGCTGCCATAACAATGACAAGGTAAGACTGACACTTGGGTATTGCTGAAAAACTAAAATTATTTATTGTTTGGTTTTTTACCAAAAAAGTGCACCAATCCCTGGTCTGGATTGTCAGAAGAGCCTATAAATCTGACCAAGTGATTAGACAACAGATAAATGGACTCTCATAGAGCAAGTGCAAAGTAATGCACTTTGTCATAAGAATATCCAGACTATAAAATTAAGACCAGGCAATGAGCTTTGAGGTCACAACTCAGTGCTAAATGCAACTGGGAGGATAAAAGGCAGACAGGGTAGTATTAAGTAAATCTCCTGCTCAGAACAATAAGTGCAACAATTAGAGGTGGTTATCTGCAGGCTTCACCTGATGAAGGCTTAGGGGAAAATTTCCAGGAAAACTAGCCTTAAAAGTTACATATAGATATCAACAGTCTGCACATAGTCTAGGGAAAATTTAGTGGAAAATGTAGGAATTTGTAGTGTTACTGCAGGTCTATTGGTGGATGAGACATTTCTCTTATTCTCTATTGCTCCAGCCCCTGATTTAATGATCGTTATATGACAGGCATTCAAAGATTTGCTAAAGGAAGAGAGGAAGGGAAGTGGGAAAAGAGAGAGAAAGAGAAAGAGAGAAGAAAGGAAGAGGAGGGATGTGGGAGATTGGGTAGAATCCACAGGTGGAGGTTAAGCTAAGCCTGGAAGGCTGATTGGAAGCTGGCCAGATGCACAGGATGAGGCAGAGTACTCCAGCAGGAAAACAGGGCTACAACTGGAAGCAATGTCTTTTTTTTTTTTTTTCCTTTTGAGACAGAGCCTCAAGCTGTCACCCTGGGTAGAGTGCCGTGGCGTCACAGCTCACAGCAACCTCCAATTCCTGGGCTCAAGCGAGTCTCTTGCCTCCACCTCCCAAGTAGCTGGGACTACAGGTGCCCGCCACAACGCCCGGCCATTTTTTGGTTTCAGCCGTCATTGTTGTTTGGTGGGCTGGGCTGGATTCGAACCCGCCAGCTCAGGTGTTCGTGGCTGGTGCCTTAGCCTGTTGAGCCACAGGCGCCGAGCCAGCAATGTCTTTTAATTAAAGTTCCTATCACCTTTGCTCTAGCACTAAGGTAACTTGGCTTCTCATATCACTGGTCTGTGAAGGAGTATCCAGGGCAACGGGAAAGGCGTATCTTCCAGGGCAATTATGGCATCGATCACAACAGTAATCTACTAGGTTTCTCAAGCAGTTGCTGAGCATGCAGAGTTCTCCAGCCTGATCCACAGGCGCAGCTTCCACTCCTGCAAATCTGCAGAACTGAGCTGGGACCTGGATGGCTCCAACAGACCCCTAGAGCATGGGGCCCCTGCCCGAGTGTGGTTGGCCTCCCTCTTGGAAACTTCTGACCTTTT
Organism: Arctocebus calabarensis; assembly: GCA_963573935.1. Taxonomy (NCBI): domain Eukaryota; kingdom Metazoa; phylum Chordata; class Mammalia; order Primates; family Lorisidae; genus Arctocebus; species Arctocebus calabarensis. The sequence goes on from CAUYON010013141.1 coordinate 5,283, forward strand.
CCATCTCAATTGCAACAGGAATCACATCCAGAGTTTCCTGAGAACACCCAGTCCAGCCTACTGTAGGCCCAAAAGGAACAAAGTGTCTTTCCCAGGTAAGATTCTCTTCCCGTCCAGTAGACTCAGCTAATATCAGGGTTCCAGAGTCTATTTTTAGGGCCAGGTAAATTCATCCCAATAACCTGAAAGTTCCAGGTCCTGGGAACTCCCCTCAGTTCCAAGCAAACCAGTTTGGTCACTTGCCAGATGGATTCCTCATTTACAATAAGTCTCTTATCCTACTGTCCCCCAGGGCTCACCTGTCCTGTTCCAGAGTTTCCAAAGCCTCAAGCTCAATACTCAGAATATTCAGAACTGTTCCTTCTTGGAGAGAGGTGGGGACAGCATGAGTTGAGTCAGTCACTGGGGACAGGTTAGGTTCAGAGGGGACGTGGAGACCTAAGGAGAGGGGTTCCCTAGGAACCCAGCTGTTGCAGAGTTAGATTTAAGACTCCTAATATCTGTACGTATCTCTGTGTATGTAATGAGAATTAAATAGTTCCTGGAATCCTGAAAAATTTTCAGGATTTATATTGTTTGGAGATAAGAGAGAACTACTAAAAGGAAAGCTGTCTGAAATCCTATTTGGAAGTGAACAGAATGTAAATTATTAAAATACCAATAACAAAGAGGTAAGTAAAACTTTGTTGTCAGTATAAAATAGCTGTAATAATTACAGTAATTTATATATAATTATGTGGCCTGGCAATTGTGAGACCTAATTATTGTATCATGTGAGTCAAACACCAAGATCTTTGTGATTAGAGTAGTAAATTTTGCTCAGTCATGTGTGCTCTTGTACTCAGCTTAAAACCACTAAAGGAAACTTAGCTTTGGCTCAGTCCTGGGTTTTTTGCTTCGGTAAACACAGACAGTTAAATAGCAGTGTACTTGTTACATTTGATTCTGGGAAGACCAACATAAAGATTTTTTTTAAATAATTAATGCCATCTTTATTTATAAAGGAATTCTGGGAAAAGTTCAAAGCACTTTGCAGATTCTCATCTGATTAATCCTCACAATAACCCTAGAAGGGAGTTTACACAATGGCCTTCATTGTGTAAAGTCACCAGTTGTTAAAGGCCATAAAATAGTTACTTTGTCTACAGTTGCTTCTTTGCTCTGGTTTAATTCAGAAACATTATAATGTTCTAGTTATAGATCGAGTATAAATATAAACAATTAGTGTATTAACAATCACCAATCATTAAGAGACACAATGATCTCACCACTAAAAATGTTTTACAAATGACTTTACACACCAACTTAACGAAATAGAAATGTTTGTATTAGAGGGAAATTTAAAGTTATGGATGAACTTTCTATGATTAAAATATTTTCCTATGTTACTCTGTGAGTAGAGGGCTCTTGCTATAAGCATATTAGGTGCCATGGATACAAAAACAGCACAGGATAGAAATAAAGTAATGGGGCTCGGCGCCTGTGGCTCAATGTACACTTGAGCTGGCGGGTTCGAATCCAGCCCAGGCCTGCCAAACAACAATGATGGCTGCAACCAAAAAAAAAAGAAAGAAAGAAAGAAAGTAACAATAATGTGTGGTGGTCACCTAGAAAAGCTCTACCTGAGTCAAAATGTGTTGTTATAAACCAAGAACTAGGCTTTAGCAATCCAAAAGAGAACAGATATAAGCAAGTATTCTTGGTCAACCAGCATTTGCCCATGCCCATATATTGTAGTTTAGTTCAGGTATAATGGTCTTTAATGACTCTCTTTAATAGTTGGTAAGGGAACCCTTTCACATACAAAATTTCATTTGAATCTTACAGTGTCCCTATAAAATAGGCTGGACAAATATTATTTCCCAGTTTTTACAGACAAGAAAATGAGCTCAGTAATATTATGCTGCTAAAGGGTCACAGTGAATAAATGTCAAAAGTAGAAAATAAACCAGGTTCTCTGAGTTCTCCTGTGTGCTCTTTTCTATGAGGACGCACTTGCAAAGTCAGCCTTCTACCCTCAACTTGAAGCTCCTTCAGTCCAGCCACCATCTCCAGACTCCAGGGCTGGTATGCTTACTCCCTTAAACCCCCATACCATCTAGGACTTCCTAGTCCCTGCAATTTCATCCATACATGGTTTGAGAAATCCATAGGAACAAATTTACTTCAAGCACTAAGGGGAAATAAAAACAAAGGTATGAGAATAACGGACTTGATTAAGTGTAGGTTCTGGTTGACATCATGGTTTGCCTGCTAAGGTAAATAGGCTCTTGTGCAAGGGGTCTATCCTTTATCTCCTTTCTGTCTAAAAAAGGGCCTATTCCCAACTATGGGTTAAGTAGCTTATCTCTTTTGTGTCCTTCTCCTCCTCCTCCAATAGAGAAGAAGTTATATGGAAACAATTAACAACATAACCCAAAAAAGCAAGGAACTATTACACTTACTAGCTGTGTGGGTTTTTTTTGTTTTTGCAGTTTTGGGCCAGGGCCAGGTTTGAACCAACCACCTCTGGTATATGGGGCTGGTGCCCTACTCCTTGAGCCACAGGCAAGGAGTAGCCACTCTACACTTACTAGCTGTGTATCACATTACTCACCCTTGTTGATAGGCAGCCAGTCCTAAAAAAGATAAGGAGACACAACAAAAACATCCAGTGGGAACCTCCTACAGCCACATAACTCCAATAGAGAAAGGCATTCTCTGGATGGCAGGCTAATTTTTAAAAACTTTTCACTTTTTTGGTGCTCATTTCCAAAGGAGATTTTACCAGACAATGCTGATTTCTCAAGGTGCTGGGCAAATCCTTAATCTGTGAAATAGGGATCTCTGCAAACACACTTTACACAGTCTAGATGCTTTTCTGCAGAGCGTCTGCTTTTCTGCAGGAAGAAACCAAAGGAGTCAGTGTAATGGTTAAGAGCCCTGAAGCAAAACTGTTTAGATGTAAGTTCCTACTCTGTTAGCTTTATAACCTCAACCAAGATAATTAACCTCCCAGCGATTCTGTCTTCATTAAAAATAATGGCTGGCAGCTCAGTGCCTTTGGCTCAACAGGCTAAGGTGCCAGCCATGTACACCTGAGCTGGCGGGTTCGAACCCAGCCCAGGCCTGCCAAACAATGGTGACTGCAACCTGAAAATGGCCGGGCATTGTGGTGGGCGCCTAGAGTTACTTGGGAGGCAGAGGCAGGAGACTCGCTTAAGCCCAGGAATTGGAGATTGCTGTGAGCTGTGATGCCACAGCACTCTACCCAGGGTGACAGCTTGAGGCTCTGTCTCAAAAAAATAAAATAAAATAAAATAACAATAGCTGGCATTGACTGAGCACTTATTGTGTGCTAGGAACTATGTGTGCTAAGTTGTACATGCTTTACATGCATTATCTTATTTAATCATTACCAGAACCCCAGTACCCATAGTAGGTACTATTATCATCCACCATTTATAGAAAATAGAAGCACAAGGAGGTTATATGATTTGCCAGAGACCATATGACTATAAACAGTAAAGCCATGAGTCAAACACAATTAGTCTGATTTTAAAATCTATGCTTTTAATCACTACCTTCTTCCTAGTGATACTGCAAGGATCTTGTGAGCTCAGGTCTCCTGCATATTGCCTGGCATAAACAAGCCTTAACTAAATATTAAAAAATTTTTTAGAATTGTCACTTTTTCAAGAGATATCTGGACATGGATATTTTGACAGAGGATATTTTGTGTCTATCTCTTTTAACCACCAAGGTGTGTATCCTGCAACTAATCTGACTGGTTTCTGCCTCAATGAATCTACATAGTAAGGGGTTACCTTGTTGAAAGATAGGCTAAATGACTGGCAACTTTTTTCCATTTGCTACATAAAAATATTCAAAGTTCTTCAAACTGGAAAGAAGTATAACTCTCCGATACAAAATTAGCATACTGAGCAAGAGCTAGCAGAATTGCAGATACTACCTGAATTATAAATGGTGCCTGTTTCATAAGTTCAAGCATCTATTGTTATAAACTCCAAATAACACAGATACAAGGTTGCAAATGGCGGTTACATTCCAAGTCTATTCACATACGCAAGCTGTCACCCAGGATAGAGCGCAGTGGCATCACAGCTCACAGCAACCTCCAATTCCTGGGCTCAAGTGAGTCTGTTGCCTCTGCCTCCCAAGTAGTTGGGACTACAGGCGCCCACCACAACGCCCGGCCATTTTTTGGTTGCAGCCGTCATTGTTGTTTGGCGGGCCCAGGCTGGATTCTAACCCGCCAGCTCAGGTGTAGGTAGCTGAATGCCTTAACCCGTGAAGCCACAAGCACTGAGCCGCCCATTTTGAATCTTAATGGTAGAAACCATGCCACTAGACCAAGGGCAGGCCTGGCAACAAGAGCCCATATGATAAAAGAATGAGAAATAAGAAAAGTGTCTTTGCTGTTATAGATGAAAGCTGATATCTGGTTTATTAGTTATCCATTGCTGTGTAACAGATTACTCCAAAATTTACCATCTTAAAACAATGCATATTTATCTCATGCAATGCATATTTATCTCATCGTGGGTCATCTGGGTCATCTGAGAGTAGCTTAGGATGGGGGCTCCAAGACAGTTCACTGACATGGCTATTGGCAGGAGGACTCAGTTCCTCATCACATGGGCCTTTTCCACAGGGTTACTTGAGTTCTTCATGACACAGTAGGTAGCACCACACCCCTCAACTCCCTCCAACCAGTGTAAATGTAAGAATAAAGAGGAAGCTGCAATGCCTTTTATGACCTAGTCTTATAAGTCACAGTTACTTCTGGTATATTATATTCATTATAGGCCATAGGCAACTCATCAAGCACAGCCCAGACTTAATAGGAAGGGAAATAAGGGACTCCTTGATGGAGTATCACAGAATTTGTGGATATTATCTTAAAATCACCATAGAGAGTTTTTGTTGTCCTCCCATCACTTTCTCCAGGTATCCAGAGAGAGAAAATAATAAGAACAAACTTGGATACAGGACTGCCGCCCTCCCTAACAAAGCTGGCTGTAAGTATCCAAACCAATCCCTGCTCTTGCCTTAACTTGTTTATTTTATTGAGGAAGATTCAATGTTTTTATGTAAATATACAATGTTTGCACACAGAGTCAACATTCTGGTAATACACATTTGTGGAGTCAAATTTGCAAAAAAAAAAATGCATAAAATATTGTAATTAGAATTCTCTAAAAGTTTCTATACAATTTATACTCCAAATATTGGAAATGATGTAAAGATGAAATACATAATATAGCAGATAGTAAAAATTAATTCAGACAATTTAAAATGATAAAGAAAAAAAGAATAAGAAAAAGGTAAGCATCAAATCTCCCCAAATGAAAAGAAAATTGGGCATATGATAAAGTATTTTACAGGGATAGATTATGGGCAATCGTACAGAGGTTGTCCACAGAGCTGCATGACTTTCCTGATCATTAACCACATACAGAATTCTTGAGCCACTATGAATAACTGATCGCTTTTAGGATGTGGCTCTCCTTCATATTCCATTTCCGCATGGTGCTGCTCTTTCTCAAATTCTGTGATTTCTGTGATTGTGATTTTCAAGAGTTTAGGCATTAAGGATTGTAGGCATTAGGAATTCAGACTTTCAAGATCTGTTCTTTTAGGAGTTCAACGTTTGGGATTATGTATGGTGTGCACAATTGTACATTATGTATGGTGTGCACGATTGTGTCTTTTGTGGTTATAATCCGAACTTGGCTGAAATGCCTGCCTTTGTTCTTTGATGAATATGACTAACAGCACTTTCATACATGTCAAATGAAAAACCACATGTATAAATTTAGTTGCCTTAACTTTTTCGCAGTTTTTTTTTTTTTTACTAGGGCTGGGTTTGAACCCACCACCGGCATATGGGGCCAGCACCCTACTCCTTTGAGCCATAGGCACCGCCCTAGTTGCCTTAACTTTTCTTTTCTTTTGTTTGTTTTTGAGACAGAGCCTCAAGCTGTCACCCTGGGTAGAGTGCTGTGGTATCACAGCTCACAGCAATCTCCAACTCCTGGGCTTAGGCGATTCTCTTGCCTCAGCCTCCCAAGTATCTGGGACCACAGGCGTCCGCAACAACACCTGGCTATTTACACCCGGCTTTGTTGTAGTTGTCATTCTTGTTTAGCAGGCCCAGTATGGATTCCAGCCTTCCAGCTCTGGTGTATGTGGCTGGTGCCTTAACCTCTTGAGCTACAGGCACCGAGCCACCTTAACTTTTCTTAAAAACATCTCTCTCTTTTCCTTAAAGGGACTCTTATTTGAAGAATTTGTACTAAAGAAAGATCACACTCCTGAAATATCTACATTATACATTTGTCTCTCATCAGTAGAATTTCAGACAGTATAACAAAGTGAAATTAAAAACAACAAAAAATAACCTACTCCCAAACTGGATGAATTACATTTAGGGCAGTGGTTCTCAACCTTCCTAATGCTGTGGCCCTTTAACACAGTTCCTGTGGGTCGCAACCCACAGGTTGAGAACCACTGTTTTAGGGGGTTAGGAAAGCAACCCTTAGTAAGTTCTTTTCCTTCAGCTGACTATGACCAGAGTGCCCTGGGGTTGGTTTTTTGTTTGTTTGTTTGTTTTTTGCAGTTTTTGGCCAGGGCTGGGTTTGAACCTGCCACCTCCAGCATATGGGGCTGGCGCCATACTCCTTTGAGTCACAGGCACTGCCCCCAGAGTGCCCTAGATTTTTAATATTCTAGATAATAGTCTTCCCTTCCTGGTCTAGGAACCATGAAATCTGTGATCCAGGTTTCCTAACCTGAGTCCCTTGGTCATAGTTCTGTAGGAATATACATACATTATTGTAAAAATACAACATTCATAAACACTGGTATAAATCGGAGTTTCCACTATAATTCAACCTCCACTAGAAGGTGGGCGCTTACTCTATAATAGTGATTTTCAACTGGCATGCCAGAGCATACTGGTGTGCCATGAGAAGATCATAGGTGTGCCTCAAAAAATGTTAAAGATTGGTTCAGTGCCTGTGGCTCAAGTGGCTAAGGCACCAGCCACGTACACCTGAGCTGGCGGGTTTGACTCCAGCTTGGGCCCGCCAAACAACAATGATGGCTGCAACCAAAAAAATAGCCGGGTTTTGTGGTGAGCACCTGTAGTCCCAGCTACTTGGGAGGCAGAGGCAAGAGATTCTCTTGAGTCCAGGAATTGGAGGTTACTGTAAGCTGTGATGCCATGCACTCTACCCAGGGTGATAGCTTGAGGCTCTGTCTCAAAAAAAAAAACAAAAAAAAAACATTTTTTTAAAGATTATTAATTAAATTATTTTTGAAAGAATTTCAAAACACATTCTTTTTCTTTTTTTCATCAATGTAATTTAAGTGTACTGAGGAAGTTTTTTTTTTTTTTTTTTTTTTTTAGAGACAGAGTCTTACTTTGTCACCCTCGGTAGAGTGCTGTGGCATCACAGCTCACAGCAACCTCCAGCTCTTGGGCTCAGGTAATTCTCTTGCATCAGCCTCCTCAGTAGCTGGGACTATAGGAACCTGCCACAACGCCCAGCTATTTTGTTGTTGCAGTTTGGCCATGGGTGTTAACACACAACCCTTGGAATATGGGGCTGGTGCCATACTCACTGAGCCACAGGCACCACCCATGCTGAGGAAGTTTAAGTATAGGTTTAAGTGTACAGAGATAAAAAAGGTTGATAAACACTGCTCTATCAGGTGAGCTCAATGTCATTGTTTCCATTGTTTTGGAGTTAATTAGATTATTAACTCGCTCTGAGAATATGATCAAAGCTAAAGATTTATCCCAAAAAATACACATACTCACAAAATTTTGCACTTAAATTTAAGGCCTCCCGAACTCCCTATACTCATTCAGGAGATCTGGATTAAGAATCTCTAAGACTAGGAGAGGGGAGAACTTACACTATTCCATTTTGCCATTAAAATTTAGGTTTAAATCAGAAGCTACTACTCAGAACTTAATTCTTTTTAATGTTTTGGGGTTTGTTTGGGTTTTTCTTTTATTGTTGTTAAACAGAACCAAAGACCAAAGAGGTATCTCTACAGGGAAAAACCTTGTTTTATTGCACTTTGCTTTACTGCACATCTCAGATACAGCATTTTTTTTTTTAATTGAAGGTTCATGGCAACCCTGAATCAAGCAAGTCTTTCAGAAGCCATTTTACCAATAGCATATGCTTGCTCTGGGTCTGTCGCATTTTGGTAATTCACTCAATTATTTCAAACATTTTCATTTTAATTAATTAATTTATTTATTTATTTTATTTTTTTGAGACAGAGCCTCAAGCTGTGAGCTCACCCTGGATAGAGTGCTATGGCATCACAGCTCACAGCAACCTCCAATTCCTGGGCTCAAGCGAGTCTCTTGCCTCTGCCTCCCAAGTCGCTGGGACTACAGGCACCCGCCACAATGCCTGGCCGTTTTTTTTTTTTTTTTGGTTGCAGCCGTCATTGTTGTTTGGCGGGCCCAGGGGCTGGATTCGAACCCGCCAGCTCTGGTGTACTGGCTGGCGCCTTAACCCGTTGAGCCACAGGCGCCGAGCCTATTTATTTATTTTTAATTAAAACTTAGCTGTGTACATTAGTGCAATCAAGGGGTACAATGTGCTGGTTTCACATACAATCCGAAATGTTTTCATCAAACTTTAACATAGCCTTCATGGCATTTTCCTAGCTAACTTTTTCATTATTGTTATATGTAACAGTGATCTGTGATATAATTATTTTGGGGCAAAAACCATGCCCATATGAGATGGCAATCTTTATCAATAAATGTACATTTTCTTACTCTTTCATTAGCTGTCACTGCAGTGTCCCCCAACAATATTGAAATTATGGCAATTTAGGCCAATTAATTGCCCTACAATGGGCTGTAAATGTTTAAGTGAAAGGAGGAGTCAAATATCTTTCACCTAAATCTTTAACTAAATCACAAGCTAGAAATGAGTAAGTTTAGTGGGGAAGGCATGTCAAAAGCCAAGATAGACCAAAAGCTAGTCTTCTTGTGCCAAACAACCAAATTGTAGATGCAAAGGAAAAGTTCTTGAAGGAAATTAAAAGTGCTACTTCAGTAAAAACACAAATGATACAAAAGCAAAACAGGCTTATTATTGACATGGAGAAAGTTTAAGTGGTCTGGATAAAGGATTGACCCGGCCACAACATACTCTCAAGCTAAAACCTAATCCAAAGCAGGCCCTAACTCTCTTCAATTTTGTGAAAGCTGAGAGAGGTGAAGAAGGTGCAAAAGAAAAGTTGGAATGGAGCAGAGGTTCGTTCATGAGGTTTAAGAAAAGATGCCTCTATAACATAAAAATACAGGGTAAAGCAGCAGGCATTGATGAAGAAGCTACAGCAAGATATCCAGAAAATGTAGCTAAGATCACTGATGAACTTGGCTACAAAACAAAAGATTTTCTATGTAGATGGAACACCTTTACATTGGAAGTGCATGCCATTTCCCTCATAGCAAGAAGTCAATGCCTGGCTTCAACTTCAAAGTATAGGCTGACTCTCTCATTAGAGGCTAAACTATTAGCTTTAAGTAGAAGACAATGCTCACTTACCACTCTGAAAATCGCAGGGCCCTTAAGAATTTTACTGAATCTACTCTCCTTGTGCTCTATAAAAGGAACAACAAGCTTGGGTGACAGCACATTTGTTTAGCTCAGAAAAAAGATTCCTTTCAAAATATTACTGTTCATTGACCATGCACCTGGTCACCCAAGAGCTCTGATGGAGATGTACAAGGTGATGAATGTTGTTTCAGGCCTGCTAATACAACATCCATTATGCTGTTCGTGGATCAATTAGTAATTTTGACTTTCCACTCTTAATATTTAAGAAATACATTTTGTAAGGCTATGGCTGCCATAGATTGTGATTCCTCTGATGGATCGGGACAAAGTTAATTAAAAACATTCTTCTGGAAAGGATTCAGTATTCTAGATGTCATTGAGAATATCATATTGTCATGGGCTCTAAAAATTTTTTTTTAAAACAAGAGTCTCAAGCTGTCACCCTGGTTAGAGTGCTGTGGTGTCATAAATCACAGCAACCTCCAACTCCTGGGCTCAAGCAATCCTCTTGCCTCAATTTTTCTATTTTTAGTAGAGACAGGGTCTTAATTTTGCTCAGTCTGGTCTCAAACTCACAAGCTTAAACAATCCACCCACCTCGGCCTCCCAAAGTGCTAGGATTATAGGCATGAGCCACCATACCCAGCCACCTAAAATTAAAAATATATTCACAATTCGTGGGAGGAGATCAAAATATCAACATTAATGGGAGTCTGGAAGATTCCAACCCTCATGGATACTTTGAAGGGTTCAAGACTTCAATGGAGGAAGTAACTGCAGATAGGGTAGAAATAGCAAGAGAACTAGAAGTGCCTGAATTGCTGCCATCTCATAAAACTTGAATGAGGACATGGTGGCTCATGCCTATAATCCTAACACTTTGGCAGGCCAAGGGGGTAGGATTATATGAGCTCAGGAGTTTGAGACCATCCCGGGTGAGACCCCTGTTTCTACAAAAATTAAAAAAAATTAAAAATTAGCCATACATAGCAGCATGTGCCTCTAGTCCCAACTATTTGTTAGGCTGAGGTGAGAGGATTGCTTGACCTAAGGAACAAGAGCAGCAGTAAGCTTATGACCACACCACTGCATTTCAACCTGGGCAACAGAGCAAAACCCTGTATGAGGGGAAAAAAAAAAAAAAACAGCCCAACAAAAGCTTCAACGAATGAGGAAGTGCTTCTAATGCATAAGCAAAGAAAATGGTTTCTTGCTGTGAAAACTACTGGTGAAAATGCTGTGAACACGGTTGAAATGACAACAAAGGGTTATATAAATTTATTATTATTTAGAGGGCAAGGTTTGAGAGGATTGACTCCTATTTTGAAAGAAGTTCTACAGCGAGTAGAACAATGAGCGCTACAGAGAAATCTTTCACGAAAAGAGTGACGGATGCAGCAAACTTCATTGTCTTATTTTAAGAAACAGCCGCCCCGACTTTCAGAAACCACCACTCTGATCAGTCACCAGCCATCAACACCAAGGCAAGATCCTCCACTAGCAAAAAGATTACGACTTGCTGAAGGTTCAGATGATTGTTAGCAAGTTTTTTTTGCAATAAATAATTTTTTAATTAAGGCATATACTTTTTAAAACCATAATTATATTATTGCACACTTAATAGACTATAATATAGTGTAAACATAACTTTTATATGCACGAGGAAACAAAAAATTAATGTAATCTAACTTTATCGTAATACTCTGGTCTAGAATCAAATTCGCACTCAAGTTTATCTCCAAGGTATGACTGTACGAGATTTTTTGTGATTGGATTTAGCCCATATTGCAAATACCTTGGAGACAAAAGGTACAGGGCAGTGAGCGCACAGATGACAATACGTTTTGCTGAAAAATATTAAGAAACTGGACTGCTGACGACCATATTCTTGCCCTCTCCAGTTTATCTGACTGTGCAACAAATTTTGCCGAAAAGCTGCTTGGCATCCACTTTCCAAAAAAGTACTAGGTCTGTTTTCTGCCTAGCACCCGCAACCAAGATCCCCACCACCCGAGATTCCGGAGACCCATCTGCGGTGGAGGTAATTCCTGCAGCAACGCCGAGCCCCTGCCGGCGGTGAGTGACTGTTCGAATCCACCCCTTTACGCGTGGACCACCACGCGGGCACCGCCCTCGCACGCCTCCCAGAATGGGTAGGCGGTGGCCGCCGGCGCTCCGCGCTTTGCCTGCTGGGGCACCCCCTGGCGGAGGCGGCGAGCGCAGCCCACGAGCTAGGCTGGGGCGGGGACGCGCCGCGCGCCCCCACGCCGCCGCCCGCGGGCGCCCCGGCTCTACGCGGCGGGCCTGCGTGCCCTCGCGCCGACCCCTCCCTCGCGCGCCTCCCCGGGCGCACGCGCGCGGCCTCGCGCAGGGCGGAGAGAGGCAGTGGCCACAGCCGCCCGGCCCCCGACCTGTCAGACCTGGCAGCCGGCCTCAAGCGGCGGGTGCGGCGGGCGCGAGCACGGCCCCGCGGCCTGGGGAGCAGCGCGAGCTGGCCCCAACGAGCCGGCCGAGGGCGGGGAGATGTGCGGCGGCCCCGCGGCGGCGCCCCAGGTAGACGCGCTGCCCCCCTCGCGGAGCCCCGCAGGGGCCTCGGGGCCCGCCCTGCGTTCCGCTGCCGGGGGCCTTTGGAACACAGGGCAGTGTCGGGGCGCCTTTAATTTGTAACGTGTTTCGTTTTCCACAGGATGAGGAGGGACGCGCGGCACTGCCCTCGGGAGCTGGGGCTCCCGTGAAGTAGTCGCCGCCGACCGTCCGCCTGCTCCGAGCCGTTCTGCGCCGCGGCCGCTCAGCCTCTGCCATGGCCGGGGCCGGCGCGTGGAAGCGCCTCAAATCTCTGCTGAGGAGGGATGATGCGCCGCTGTTCCTAAATGACACCAGCGCCTTCGACTTCTCGGATGAGGTCGGGGGCGAGGGGCTTTCTCGGTTTAACAAACTTCGAGTTGTGGTGGCCGACGACGGTTCTGAAACCTTGGAAAGGCCTATTAACGGGGCGCACCCGGCCCTTCAGGCCGACGATGATTCCTTATTGGACCAGGACTTACCTTTGACCAACAGTCAGCTGAGTTTGAAGGTGGATTCCTGTGACAACTGCAGCAGACAGCGAGAGCTGCTGAAGCTGAGAAAGGTGAAAACCAGGTTGACCATTGCTGCTGTTCTTTACTTGATTTTCATGATTGGAGAGCTTGTAGGTGAGTTGTGCTGTCAACTCACTTTCTCATTACCTTTCCTTGGGAGTCTTTGTCAAGCTGGAGTTGACACCTGATTTGAGGTTTAAACTTTCCTTTTAAAAAGTTTGTATTTATCAAGATACTGATCTCATGATATGGAAATGCCACTTAATTCCAAAGTACAGAGCAACCTAAGCACAACATAAACTTCCCGAGATAACTTTGGCTTTGTCTTCTAGTTCTTTAGACATTGTCAAGTTTAAGTTAAGGACAGTATCTTCATTGTATATTGTGTAATTTCCTTTTTGTAAAAAAAAAAAAAAATTCCAATAAAATACTAGGTTAATTTTTTCTTTTTTTTTTTAAGACACCACCAACAGAATTTATTACCCAATAGGTTAATTTTTTTCAACGTTTAAAATAGTAAATGATTCTAACATTACTTAGAATTACAGAATTTAACAGAATGAAGAGACCTTATTGAAGACTTATTTCACCTTTTTTACATATAAGGATATGAGAGCCCAAAGAGATTAAATAAATTGTGAGGGCCCTTAGGGGCTTAATGGAAGAGCCACATCTACATTTTCAGTCACTGGATTTTTTTTTCTATGCATTTAAGTGGTCTGTTTATATCTTTTGAGTTTATCACCAAAAGATTTGCAAAACTAAAAACTACCAACTAACATGAAATTTTTTCCATGTAAGGAGGGTCTGAAATGAACAGACTTCCCCATAGTTCTATGAACTTGGTTTTCTTTTTTCATTTTAATTATACAAATAATACATTCTCACTATAAGATACATTCCATTCTTAGCTTAGAGATTATTTTCAATCACATCAGTGTAACTGTTACAAAGGGACATTAAACCAGGGAGATGATTCTTCCATTTTGTCTCTTAAGAGATGAACTATGGTGAAAGCAGAGGTGTCATTCCAGATTTAGGATGCTTGGCTAAAGGTATATGTAGGAAAATTTTGTTTCCTTCTTCATTTTACACCGTTGTTCCCAGTGCTGGCTTCAACCATGCTTGCCTTCTTTTTATTCCTACTAATAAATCACTTTGTGGCCTTAAGACCTTCAAACAGGCTGGTCCCCCTACCTCAGCTGCTTTCAAACTTTTATGACCTCACTATAGTAAGAAATACACTTAACATTGTGACTCATGTAGGCATGTGTACATACGTACACACACTTATATAAATATATGCATAACTGAAACAAAAGTTTTTTGTTTTTTTTTAGAGACAGAGGAGTCTCACTTTATCACCCTCGGTAGAGTGCTGTGCTGTCACAGCTCACAGCAACCTCCAACTCCTGAGCATAGGCGATTCTCTTGCCTCAGCCTCCCGAGTAGCTAGGACTACAGGCGCCTGCCACATGCCCAATTATTTTTTTGTTGCACTTGGGCCAGGCCTGAGTTTAAACCCGCCACCCTTGGTATATGGGGCTGGCACCTTACCCACTGAGCCACAGGCTAAACAAGAATGAGGCCTGTTGACACAAAAACTAGAAAAACTTAGCTGAGCCTAGAGCTATGCACCTGCAGTCCCAGCTATTTGGGAGGCTGAAGCAGAATTGCTTGAGCCTAGGCATTTGAGGTTGCTGTGAGCCACTGTACTCTATCTGGGGTGAGAGGGTGAGACTCTGTCTCAAAAAAACAACAACAAAAAACCAGTGACGTGCCCAAATTAACACAAATAGAATATTGAGTCATTTACACTTGATGTTTTTTTAATTTTAATTTTTTTTTTTTTTTTTTGAGACAGAGCTTCAAGCTCTCACCCTGGATAGAGTGCAGTGGCATCACAGCTCACGGCAGCCTCCAATTCCTGGGCTCAAGCGAGTCTCTTGCCATTGCTTCCCAAGTAGCTGGGACTACAGGCGCCCGCCACAATGCCCGGCCATTTTTTGGTTGCAGCTGTCATTGTTGTTTGGCGGGCCCGGGCTGGATTCGAACCCGCCAGCTCAGGTGTACATGGCTAGCACCCTAGCCCGTTGAGCCACAGGCGCTGAGCCTACACTTGATGATTTTTGAAAGTTAATATTTAATATTTGAAGTTAAAATAACATTAAGCACAATTCTTCACCTTTTAGAGTTTATTTTATCTCAGTAAAGATCATTACAATATAATTGTCCTGACTTCCCATTTTCCATTTCCAAGTGAATATGTCCATTGGTAAATGTTTTGTGAAAGTCACAAATGTTTCCTTTCAAATACTGACTTTAGTTTCAAACATGAAAATATTTTGTTAAATAATATAGATCTGATAGTAATATTTAAGATAGGCATTAAAAGTATGATTTAGTCTTGAAGGGAGTAAGAGCTGTCTTTAAATCTTGAACATGGGTTTCCTGACTGGCAAGACGGTCCAGTCTAGATGTAGCTATCTGATTTTCTTCCTTCTTTCCCAACCACAACCCAGAAAGGATCCTCTTTGAGATACCTCCTTCAGGCAACAACATAGAAAATTATTGACTTTATCCTATTTCTGCCATGTTGGAAATGAAAGTATTTTCTCATACGTTCATCATAGGCACACCCTCTTTTAGCGTTATCCAATGTGTTCCATCTTCATGTTTCTTCTTTTTATTATTATAAATCATGTAATATAAAAAACAATATTGATCAGAATGTTATGTATAAAGTAGGACATTTACTAAAGTGTGCCCAAAGCAACTAATTAAGTACCACTTAAGTGTACATATGAAAGTAAATTTCAATGAAAATCAATCAGGGAAGGAGGAGGAGGGGATTGATAAATTATAGCTGTTGGGTACACTGCACACTTTCTGGGTAAACTTTGACTCAGTCTCTACAAAAACAAAGTATGTAAACAAAATACATGGACCCCCAAATATTCTGAGATTTAAAAAAAGAAAGAAAAAAATCTATTTTAAAAAATGCGTCCAAAGTACTTAGTAGTTTTACATAAAGCATCTTTCCTACATAATACATCTTATGTAGGAAGTATGAAATACTACATAAGGAATGAAGTTAATTTAAAGATTGATAATAGGAGTTTTGATTTTGAATCTTGGCTTTGCTGCTTACTTTGCTCTGAGACCTTGGACAAGGTCTGTTCTTGTCATCCTTCATAGTAAGAGTACTTACTATGTGTCAGGTAGTGTGCTACATGTTCTGAATATACAATGGAGAACAAAACTATTATAATCCCTATTACCTGGAACATTTAGGGTAGACATTAAACACATAAGTAAATTTAAAATTCAGATGGTCTTAAGTATTATAAAGAAAAAGAACAAAGTACTAGAAGACATAAAAACCAGTGAGACATATATTATGCATGAACCAGGTACATTTAAATAAACAAAAGAATAGTAGGAGTTGGGCAGCACCTGTGGCTCAGTGAGTAGGATGCTGGCTCCATATACTGTGGGTTGTGGGTTCAAACCCAGCCCCAGCCAAACTGCAACAAAAAAATAGCTGGGCGTTGTGGCGGGCACCTGTAGTCCCAGCTACTTGGAAGCTGAGGCAAGAGAACTACCTAAGCCCGAGAGCTGAAGGTTGCTGTGAACTGTGATGGCACTGCACTCTACTGAGGGTGACAAAGTGAGACTGTCTCTAAAAACAAAAAAAGAATAGTAGGAGTTATCCAAGCACAGGGAGTGAAGGAGTGTTCCAGGCAAAGAGAACAGCGTGTACAAAGGTCCTAAAGCTTTCAATTCTGTAAAAGGAATAGAAAAGGCCAATTTGGTTGAATGTAATAAAAATGAGGGAAAGAGGCAAGAGGACCTGATTTGGCAGGTGCTAATAGGCACATTAAATGAGTAGGGTTTTTTTTGTTTTTTTGAGACAGAGCCTCAAGTTGTCACCCTGGATAGAGTGCTATGGCATCACAGTTCACAGCAACTTCCAACTCCTAGACTTAAGCCATTTTCCTGCCTCTGCCTCCCATGTAGCTGGGACTACAGGTGCCTGCCACAACACCCGGCTGTTTTTTTGGTTGCAGCCATGATCATTGTTTGGCGGGCCCAGGCTGTATTTGAACCCGCCAGCTCAGGTATATGGGGCTGGCGCCTTAGCTGCTTGAGCCACAGGCGCCCATCCAAATGAGTGTAGCTTTTATTCTAAGTACAGGTTGAAGCCAGTTACGGTTTTTAAGCAGGAGGGTGACATGGTGGGATGAACCTTTCTGAAAGATTAGTTTGACTGTTATGTGGAGATTGGATTAAAAGGTGCATTTTTGGATACAGGTAAACTGATGCAGAGGTCGTGAAAAGAATTTGAATGCAGTAGATGGAGAAGAACGTACTGAATAAAAAACTAAGGAACCATTGACAGAAATGACTGATGGTTTGGATGTGAAGGTTGAGGATAGAGCAGTGTCAGGAATGATTCTAAGTTTTTCACCTCAGCCACTGAGTTTATAGCAGCATATCTATGTAGTAGAGAGAGAATACGGAGCAGGATTTGGGCATGGACTTGTTTTAGATATGTTGCTTTTCACATATATGTGAAATATCCAAGTGAAGATGTCCCGAGGCCTATTAAATACAAGTCAGTAATTCAAAAGACAAATCAAGTTAGAGAAACATGGTATGTAATCCCACAGGAATGAGTAAAATTACCTAGACAGCCCAAGTCTTGAAGAATTGCAACTTTAGAAGTCAAGCAAAGGCAAATAGGTATTCCAAAATCAAGAAAAGAGAGTATTTCAAAGTGTAAATAAATAGGTTGAAACTGCTGAGAGTTCAAATTAGGTGAGAATTAAATATCCTCAGGTTTTGGTGACACAGTAGTCAATTACTTTAACAACTGTGTTCTTATGGGAAATGAAAATGCTTGAAGAGTGAATACAGACTTCCAGGTAAAGATGGCAAATTAACTTAAGCATCTAATTTTGCTTTTTCTGATTCCTCTCTTTATAATAAAGGGATTTTTTTTTTTTTAAAGATGTGCATTCACACAGATGGGGAAAACTGGAGAGGAGAAAATAGCAACAAAAATTTTGGAGACAGTTAAAAGAAGTCGCTGACTTAATAGACCCCCAAAACCCAGCTCCTAAGCCAGCAACGGGGAAAGCTGAGAACCAACTCAACTTGTACTAGAGCAGTGATCCTCAAGCTTTGCTGTTCATCAGAATAACTTAGAGCTGTAGTCCTCAACCCCTGGTCCCCAAAGCCTGGTTGGCAGAGCAATAAGTACCTATTCAATAGCTTATTAAGAACTGGGCCACACAGTAGAGATAAGTGGACCCAGCAAGCTAGTGAAGCCTCATCTGTATTTACAGCTGCTCTCCATCACTTGCTCCATCACCACCTGCTCTTCCCTTAGTCAGATGAGCAGTAGCTTTAGATTCTCATAGGATCTCAAACTCTAAACTGTGCATATGAGGAATCTAGGTTGTACACTTCTTAGGAAAGTCTAATGCCCTCACCCCTTGTCCATGGAAAAATTGTCTTTCATGAAACTGATTCCTAGTGCTAAAGAGGTTAGGGCTGCTGACCTAGAGAACTTGTTGAAACACAAGATGCCAGGGGATATTGATACTGCTGAATCAGGGACCACAATAGAGACTGCTGTGCTAGAGAATCCTAAGTAGGCCCAGCACTGGTTGTAGCAGGTACCTCTGGAAGTATGGATAAAGATGGAGGCTAAAGCACAGAAATCTAGTTAAAACCTGTTTTAAGAACCAGTCAGATATAATAGTTTATTAAGTATTCATAAAGCAAGAAAAAGAAAAGAACTTTTGGACATTAAAATAATATTTTTTTGGCTCAGCGCCTGTGGCTCAA
>CAUYON010013143.1:0-16374 GCA_963573935.1 Arctocebus calabarensis
GGCAATTGAATCGGTTGTGCCCTGTTTTTGGTGGTTGCTGTTAAATTTGATGCCATAGCACTCTACCCAGGGTGAAAACTTTATACTCTGTATAAAAAAAAAAAAAAAAAAAAAAAAAAGCATGAACTTGGATGGATTTCCTCTCTCTGTCTTGCATGCTAGCTCACCACATGATGCCTTCCACTGTGAGATGACCTTCACCAGCCACAGGCACCATGCTCTTGGACTTGCCAGTCTTCAGAGACGTCAGTTCTTTATAAATTACCCAGCCTGTGGGTATCTACTGTATCAGCACAAAATGGGATTAAGACACTATTAATATTCCCACTATACACCTGAGGAAACTCAGGCAGGGATTCACAAAGCCACAGAGGACCAGAGACCAGAGTTGAACCCAGTCTGTCTCCAGATCCTGTGCTTTTAATCATGACTTTGTCCTACAGTCTATAAATTAAGAGGCAAATAGTTACTAAGTAGGTGTTACATGCATAATAATATTCTGATAAAAACAATGAAATGCCATTAAATGAGAGTTTAGAGTTTTATAATTCTTATAACTCTCTGGGTAAGTGGTAAGCAGATCTCTCAAATTAAAATAACAAAAGGAAAGCCATCTTAGCATGCATGAACCAGCATGGCCCACGTTCTGATGCCCAGTACACTTAGGGAGGTTACCTCACCTGAACTGCACTCCTGTCCACTCACCTTTGGGTTCACTGGCGCCGTTTAACGGTTTACTGGTAAACTCTTTAATCTGCAAAGAAGAATAGTCTTTTACTGACACATGTTTGAAAATAGGAACACACCGGATAATGGATAGATAATGTAAGTATACTAACCTTTTCATTAAATCATTTAAAGACCTGGAACCCATGGATTTAAAAGCACAATGGCGAAAGTGTTATAAAAGTAGCTTTGGGGGGCCAGGTGTGGTGACTCATGCCTGTAATCCCAGCACTGGCGGATTGCTTGAGCTCAGGAGTTCAAGATTAGCCTGAACAAGAGCAAGACCTCATCATCTGTAAACAATAGCTGGGCATTGTGGTGGGTACCTGTAGTCCCAACTACTCCAAAGGCTGAGGCAGGAGGATTAATTGAACCAAAGAGTTTGAGGTTGCTGTGAGCTATGATGCCATGGAACTCAATCCCAGGGTAACTGAGTGAGACTCTTGTCTCCCAAAAAAAAGTAGCATTTGGGACTTGACTGCTCCTTAAAATAATTACCGAAAGACATTCTTATCTACTCTTGAATCAAATTAATTTTGAATTCTAACTGAATAGATCTTCTCTACAGGATTTTTAAATACTTTTAACCAGTTTTATTTTATTACATTTACCTTTACAAGCAATCACAAGGGTGAAAAACAGTCTATCTTCTTTACTTTATACCACTTACAAATGCTCTGACCCAAACAAACATGTTCTTAGATAAACTGCGTTGCATGGTGCCACGCTAGCGCCACACATACCTGCTGTCTCTGAGTTATGATGAGCTCATTCTGCTCCTGGAGTCTCTGCCCTAGCTCTTCTATCCTCTTCTTGTAGAAAACATTACTTGCATTTAGATCATCTATCATTGAGGTTCGAAGTTTCTCTATATGTGACAGGAGCTGGGAAAAAAATTAAGAAAGGCACATGTCAGCAATCTCCATGTCAAATCTCCTTAATGCTATAGAAGTCACATAGGTGTCCTGCCTTCTTTGCTGGCCACAAACATCAAGTTGTCAAACAGGATCTCCAATGGAGGCCCCGACTGTACGAGGAGCTTCACCTAGGTGCCCAGGGCACTCATGACCCCAGACAGACCACACTGGTAATGTGAGCCACTGAGCCAAGGCGAGCACTTTACATAGAATAACACACAACGAGCAGTAGCAGAGGATGAATAGCTCCGCCTCTCCCAGAGCCATGTCATCCCTCCATGCCATACTTCCATGCAGTCCTGCCTCCCCACATCCGCGTGTACCACGGCCAGAGAGCACGTCTTCATTATCTTTACGTTCCCGGCAACCGGCATAATCCCTGTCCCTTAGCAGGTTCTCAATAAACTTACACTGAGCAAAGGAAGGGGGGAACAGAGGGAAGGAGGAGAGAGGGGAGGAGAGGAGACGAGGAAGGAGGGAAAGAAGAGGAGAGGCAAGTGCTGAGAGGGCCCAGGGCACAGACTCATCTTTAGAGACATAACATTAAGAGGAACATATATTGGACAGAAAGAATTCAAGAAGAGTGTTCTCAATAATTTAGGAAAATGCAGTTAAAGGAATTTCAGAAAGTTGCTAAAATAGAGGGTTTAAAAAAAAAAAAAAAGCTTGGGGCTGGATACAGTGGCTCACACCCCTTTGGGAGGCTGACGTGGGAAAGACTATTTGAGGCCGGGAGTTCAAGACCAGCCTGGGCAACACAGCAAAACTCTATAAAAAGTTTTAAAAATTATCTGGGCATGGTGGCACATGCCCATAGTCCCAGTTATTCCAGAAGATGAGGTGGGAAGACTGTCTGAGCCCAGGAGTTCCAGGCCACGGTGAACTGTGATCATGACACTGCACTCTAGCCTGGGCAATGACCTTGTCTCAAAAAAAAAATTTTTTTTTTTTTTTTTTTGAGACAGAGCCTCAAGCTGTCACCCTGGATAGAGTGCTGTGGCATCACAGCTCACAGCAACCTCCAGTTCCTGGGCTCAAGCCAGTCTTTTGCCTCTGCCTCCCAAGTAGCTGGAATTACAGGCACCCGCCACAATACCCGACCATTTTTTGGTTGCAGCCGTCATTGTTGTTTGGCGGGCCCGGGCTGGATTCGAACCCGCCAGCTCAGGTGTACGTGGCTGGCGCCTTAGCCCGTTGAGCCACAGGCACCGAGCCCTCAAAAAAATTTTTTTAAAAATAAATAAAAAATAAATGAGCTTACTATGGCAAAGGACATTCCAAGCCTAAGGCCTGGGAATGGACGCATAGTGTGCAGATCAGATAAGGGGTGGGAAGTGTCTGTGTCTGAGATGAGCATGTAAGAGCTCCTAGACCAGCGTTTCCTCATTTGTCTGCTCTTTGTAATAGATGCCCACTATGTGCTACACGCCACATAAGCACTTCACCTTGTTCAATGAACGACACAACGTTGTGGATACAGACTCAGAAACTCAAGTCTAGAAAGGTAAAGCAGCCCAGATCCAGACACCTGGATGGGACAGAGCCCAGAACTGAATGTTCACATCTGGCACCAAAATCACCGCTCTCAGTCAACAGCCTGGCCTCTGAAATGCCCTTGCTCTGATCAGGGGATGAACACTGGGTGGAGTCAAGCTAGAAAGATCTTCCGGGTTAAGCCTAAAAAGAACCCACTATGTCCTAGGGGATACTAAGAATCTTCCCCAAGGAAGGCTCCGTGAACAACTTTCACGACATCTTTACAGAACCCTGGAAGCAGTCTGGGAATGGCTAAGTCAGAAAACAGAAGGAAAAGCCATTATGAATGTCCAGGTCCTGGATCTGATTGACAACATGGAGCATCATTCCAGGCCCCAACAAAGGAGACATAGAAAAAACTAGGGTATAACATTACTTCGACATAGGAGTTAAAAAAAAGTGCAGAAGAGTTCCCTGGAGAGGAAAGGAAACAGCCTAACCAAGAGACGGCCAAAAATGATTCCAGCAGGTGTGCAGTCCAGAAGCCCAATTTTTCTGATCTACCAGTTCAAGTCTGACACTTCTCCCTCTGCCAGAGCAGCACATCACCCCTCCTCCACTCCTCCCTGTACGTGACCATGCCACAACCTCCCAAGCTCTTAAGCGTCTTCCGTTGGGTCAAAAGGGCATGCCATCACTTATCTGTGACTCCCTTTGAACTCCTACCAATGTTATTTAAAAAGAAGAAGAAGAAAAAAGACTGCCAAGAATCTAGGTAAAGCAATAAAAAGTTGGCGGACGCAACTTCCCCTAAACAGAGAAATACAATATGTGCATTGTGGGAACAGTAGGCACCAATCATGTGGAATAATTAATAGTTAGGTCTCAGGCCGAGATTACTAAACCTGATTGAATTCACCCCTCTGTTAGGGTTTAAGAGAAAGGAAGGGAGACGTAAGCAGCTTCTAAACAAGCCAAACCCACAGACGAGGGAGCAGCGAAGCCTGGAGGTGGCACAGAAACTCCCACAGGCCCAGTGAGAACTGGGGAAGACCCCCCCTTCCTCCTCCGGCCACCAGCAGCCTTTCTCTCCATCGCGACTAGTGACGAGGTGTAAAATCTGCAACTACCATTCCACTCCAGCCAGAAGACCACTGACATTCCCACAGGTGTCTGGAACACAGTAAGGCTCTAAAGGACCTAGGATTAAAAAACCACTCCCCAATTAACAAGGAAACCTGAATTCTGCCTGTGAGTATAATACCAATGCTATAAACTTGACCTGAAGAATAAGAGTAGGAACCTCAATGATCTAAGAGCAGTGGTTCAAACCATGAATCCAAAACAGAATAACTGAGGTAGTTTCCTGTTTGTTTTTTCCAAAATCCACATTTCTCAGATTATATCTACTGAATCAGAATCTTCTTGGAGAGTAGAGCTGGGCATGTGTACTTTGGAAAAGAGTCTCAGGTGATTCTGGAGGGCATGCCTGGTTGGGAGCCACTACCTTAGCGCATCTGGAAGGAAAGATTCTTTGTCTTTATAAAAAAGCAACCTCTCAAAGTTGTCCCTGCCTCCTCTCCCCACTGTGCCAGCTCGGAGTCTGCAGCATGACAGGCCAGCCAGCCAGTGCGGTAGGCCCTTGAGTAGAGAGGGCCTGAATTCAAATGCCAGTGACCTTGGGCAAGGCAGCATCTTTGTAAGCCTGTTTCCTCACCTGTGGAATGGGTGACGGTGCCTACCTCACAGAAATCTCAGAAAGATTAAGTACATGGTAACTACAAATACTAATTTATTTCTAAATGCTGGTTAACCAGCTTTCGGAAAAACAAAACAAAGCAAAATTCTGATTCAGAAGAAATATGCACATTCACAAGCCGACATATGCCAGCTTCAGCACACCAGGACAGGAACCGTCATAACAGGCCACTTTTACTTCCACAGAATACTGCCAGACAACAGAGAACACTGCTTGCACAATGGAGCCACCTATGGTTCAGAGAAAGTACCATCTCCCGGGATCCTACATCTTTGCCAGTGTCAATAAGAACATGTTGGGAAGTGAACACCAGTGTCTTAGCTATAGTCATCGTCACCAGCAGGCGCTGCCTGGTCCATAATCGGAGCCTAGACGGTGTCCGCTAGCAGGTGGGGCTCTGACCCACAACCCTTCCAACGCTGCTCCTCTGAACTCACAATTGGCATTACTCCATCTACAAAACAAGGCTGGATAATCCCCTTGTTGGACGTCTAGCCACCTTCCATGCTGATTCAGCAAGTACTTACTAAGGGTCAACCACATTTTTTCAGCACATTCGTGGATGCCAGGAAGACAACGGAGAGCTAACTCGAGCCTTTCACTCAGAGGGCTGACGATATGGTGCAGAGACAGACAAGAAACAAGCAAACTATTTAAAATACTGATCAGAGCTACTAGTGTGCAGTGATGACAACAGGCCAGGAAAGGGACTGCCTACTCAGACAGAGGGACAGCAGGTGACCAGAAAACAGAAGCCAGAGGGAAGAGTTCTGAGATGGCCCTCCAGACTGCACCTGCCCTGTGCGACGTAGTCCTTGGGGTAAGGCAGGACCTGGGACGTGCTTCTCTCCAGCAGAATATAGTAAAGGTGAACAGACTTTGGAGATGAAATTAAGGTCCCAAACCTGCTGACTTTGAGTTAATGAAAAGCAAGACTATCTTATATGGGCCTGTCTTATTCTGGTGAACCCTTTAGAGGAAGTTCCAGGCCCTTCCTCAAGAGGGGAGAATGGAAGCAGGAGAGGCACCCTTGGAGCTGGCTGGCCTAAAGGCGTGAATATCCGGGCTGCTAAGGAGCAGGGGTGGCCTCTGGGAGTTGAGGTTAACTATACATTTTGTAGCACATTTCTCTGCAGATCTTAGGTAGACAAATACTACCCTTAATGGGAAGAAAATGTTCTTTTCAAAAATGACCCTCTGGGCGAGGCATGGTGGTTCACGTCTGTGATCTTAGCACTCTGAGAGGCTAAGGTGGGTGGATTGCTTGAGTTCAGGCGTTTGAGACCAGCCTAAGCAAGACCTTATCTCTACTAAAAAAAAAAAAAAAAACAGAAAAGAAAAGAACTAGGTAGGCATTGTGGTACATGCCTGTAGTCCCACCTACTTGGGAGACTGAGGCAAAAGGATCACTTGAGCCCAAGAGTTCGAGGTTGCTGTGAGCTATGATGCCACAGTACTCTAGCCTAGGGCAAGACAGTGAAACTCTATCTCAAAAAAAAAAAAAGAAAAGAAAAGAAAAAGATTTACTGATAGGCCATTGAATTCTTAATTTACCCGATCTTTTTCTTTCTTGTGTTCCTGTTGAAGAGTTTGAACTCGTGCTGTCCACTTGCTTTCCTGCAAAAAAGAAAAATAAATAAATAAATAAAAGTAATCTATGCACAACTGTCACAATAAAACCTACCCAAAATGGAAGACTACTTTTTAGTGAGTACCTATGGAATCTAAATATCTGGTGAAATTTCAGCTGGCATTTTTTAGTATTTCATCTGGTAGAAAAGGTTTAAATGCAATTGTATCTGATTTTAATCTTATATTGTAAGGTAGGGGTCACCAAAGATTTTCTATTAGAAAGCTAAAATACTGTATTTTAGGCTCTGGGGGCCAAATAACTCAGTCTCAATTATTGGTAGTGAGAGAACAGGCACATGTAAGATACAGGCTGGCTAAGGTGACTCACATCTATAATTTTAGCACTTTGGGAGACCCAGGAAGGAGGACTGGTTGAGGCTAGAAACTCAAAGCCAGCCCGAGCAAAATAATGAAACCTCATCTCTATAGAACCTCATCTCTATTTTAAAAATTAGCCAAGCATGGTGGCATGCACCTGTAGTCCCAGTTACTTGGGAGGCTAAGGCAGGAGGATCACCTGAGCCCAGGAATTCCCGGTTACAGTGAGCTGTGACTGTACCACGGCACTCCAGCCTAGCTGACAGAGCAAGACTTTGTCTCCCCCCCTCCAAAACAATAAATTATAAACACACAAAAACACTCAAAAAGATCAAATGAGTGAGTGTGGCTGAGTTCTAATAAAATTTTATTTACAAAAATAGGTGCTAATTTGCTAACCTAAGGGACTAAAAGGGAACACCAAGCTTTCTGAGTCCATGGGTTCCGAACTGACAACACAGCTCACAGGAAGAAAACAGAAAAACTGTAGGTGGGACCTCAGGATTTCATAACCATGTCCTTTCAATTCATGAGAGACGAGCTGTGGTCTCCAGCCTGCTGGGAGCAACCAGGACAGTTCAGTTCAGGACACAGCTCCTGGTCTCCCCCCATGTACCAGGCACTCAGCTGCGTGGCCCCCAGCAGGCTAGGAACGGATTAAGAAACAGGCCCTCCTCTGTGCAGGAGGCAAGTGGACACGGTTAGAAAATTCCCACGTGGATGGGGTCAGATGCCACTTAGGTCACTAGAGAAATGCTACAGTTCAGGAGAACTCTCCGAAAGAAGCACTTTCCTGGCTGAATACCGGAGACTGAGTAAGAGACAGGTGACCCCTGGGAGAAGCATGGCAGGGGAGGAAGTGGCGCAGCAGAGGCGAAGACAGAACACCCCGCTCCCACCGCTCCAGCATCAGGAAGGAACGGTGGCGGTGGCACAAACCTTGAGGGGTCCTACGTGCTGGCCAAGGATTCTGTACTTCCCTTTGTGAAAAATGGAGACGGTGGCAGGGAGCAACAGGAGGACTTTAGACAGGACAGGGACTTGGTCAGCCTGGCTGCCGTGGTGAAGGTCGACTTGGCAGAGAACAGCAAGATGCAAGCGTGGACGCAAACAGCAGCAGTGCCTATTTCTAAAACCCACTTACCTTTTTAGAATGACTCAGGCTTATTTTTTTTTTAAATGTTAAATGAAAATTTATATAAACCGAATAAAATTTAATCTCTATTTGCTTTCTGGATAAAAAAAAAAAAAAAAAAAAAAGTCCTAGCACTCTGGGAGGCTGAGGCGAGTGGATTGTTTGAACTCAGGAGTTCGAGACCAGCCTGAGCAAGAATGAGAACTCATCTCTAAAAATAGCCGGGCATTGTGGGGGGGCACCTGTAGTCCAGGCTACTTGGGAGGCTGAGGCAACAGAACACTTGAGCCCAGGAGTTTGAGCTTTCTGTGAGCTATGACGCGATTGCACTCTACTGAGGGTGACAAAATGAGACTCTGTCTCAAAAAAAAACAACAAAACTGTTCCCCTAAACCACTGTGACCAAAATAACCCTTGTGAAGACTGTGCTGACGACAGAGGTTCACTTCCAAATAAAGTCATTATGTCTGATAAATGTAAAAGCTCCTCTGTTCACCAATGTAGCAGTATATTTAAGCTCCGAAAAGAAATGGAGTGCTTTAATATGCCTTTCTGCACCTTTGGAAATGGAGAGCTACATCTCAAATATGAAAGCATGAATACCAAGGTAGTCCTAACTAATGCAAGTTGGCATTACAGTAGGGAAGAAAGAAAATAATTTTGCCAATTCTAGTGAATCCACATCTATTAGTCCACAGCAAGCGTGTCATGAACACCTCTTACACATCTTAGGCGCCAAGAAAAAAGGAGCTAGGTATGTTCACGGTCACTGAAAGAGACATTTTTTTCTGCAGATGACATTCATTATAAATTACTCCATTAAGAAAAGAAAGGCACCTGCTGCAGCCGGCGCCTACTTCCACTACCTGATTATCAAGAAGCTGCATCACATTTTGGAAATCCTGGGGATATGGAGAACGGTCTTCTCTAAACTCATGTGCATCTTTCAGTGTTCCTATGTTGGACTTGATCTGCATATTGGACTTCTGGATTTCTGACAGTTGCTGTAAGATAACATTCAAGATCACAAATGTTAGACTTTCGTTAAGACTGGAGCAGAGAACAAAACTGGGGTGCCTGCAGCCCTCTTTACCACTGACTTTCCTCCTCGATACTCCTCCTTCCTCGTGGTTTGAATGGCTTGTTTTCTATTTTCTGGTTTTCCCATCAGAATATGCACAGAGTGTAAAAGGGAAAGGAAAACCTAAACTTCTTAGACAATGAGACTTAAAAAATTTGACAAGCACCCGGCAGAGGCCAGAAACAGAAAAACTGGGCGCAGACAGTTTCTAAGATGATTTTGTGAGAGGCCGACACTGTCCAGGAATAACATCAGTAGATCCATCGGGGACATAATGTTTTAATTTTACCCTTTGCTTTTGATGTTGCTCCCAAAGTTACGTGTAACCAAAACTCTCAGAAAAATCACAGAAGGTAAACCTGAATAACAAAAAGTTAGGGGAGCATATTTCTTCCCTCCTTAAATGTGGGCTGCTCACAGTGACTTCATTTTAAAAAGCATAATACAAGCTGGGTGCAATGGCTCATGCCTATAATGCTAACACTTTGGAAAGCCAAAGCAGGAGGATTATTGGAGCCCAGGGGTTTGAGACCAGCCTGGACAACATAGTGAGACTCCATCTCTGCAAAAAATAAAATTAGCCGGGGCATGGTGGCACATGCCTGTAGTCTCAGTTAACCGGGAAGCTGAGGCAAGTGAATTACTTGAGCCCAGGAGGTGGAGGTTGCAGTGAACTATGATGGTGCCACCTGCACCAACCTGTGCAACAGAGTGTAAGACCCTGTCTCAAAAATAAATTAATAAACGGTGCAGTATGGAAAGGGTGGGAAGAGAGTCATTTTTCAGTGGAGGAACCTGACAGATACCATCTCAGCCAGGTATCAAGGTATCAATCATTTTATGACAGTAGGTCTCAGACAAAACATTCAACTCTACCACTGCAGAACAAAAGTACCATATACAGAAGTGTAAATAAGTACTCTCACATCAACCTGAAATAAATTTACTTAATAAAGAAAAAAAGAAGTGTAAATGAATGAGCATGTTTGTGTCCCAATAGAACTTCATCTAAGGTCACTGAAATGTGAATTTCATATAATTTTTCATATGATTTTTAAGTGACACATGAAAATTCCTTCTTTTTTTTTTGTTTTTTTGTTTTTTTGAGACAGAGCCTCAAGCTGTCACCCTGGATAGCGCGCTGTGGCATCACAGCTCACAGCAACCTCCAATTCCTGGACTCAAGCAAGTCTCTTGCCACTGCCTCCCAAATAGCTGGGACTACTGGCACCCAGCACAACGCCCGGCCACTTTTTGGTTGCTGCTGTCATTGTTGTTTGGTGGGTCTGGGCTGGATTCAAACCCTCCAACTCAGGTGTACGTGGCTGGCGCCTTAGCTCATTGAGCCACAGGCACTGAGCCAAAAGTACAGTTTATTTTGACAACTAAGTTAGTTCTGCTATATTTTGTTTTTAATAAAGAAAGAAATTAGAGAAAAATGGTTTGAAGAAAAAAAAGGCTGTGACCCACCTGTATTAAATCCCAGCCTTGTTTGTAATGTCAACTCATAAAATAAGACATAACTATTTTACTAAACTAATCTGTTAAATGGGACTAAGAGACTGGTCAAAGAGTATAAAGTTATATCTATTCTGAAGCCTTAAGACTCAACAAAGATCACCTGTTGGCTACACTGGATAAATTTGTGCAGTATTAAATGTTATCAACTGTGTCTATATAGAAAACCTAAAATAAGAATTTCCCAGTAAATGGAGTAGCTGTACAAAAACCCTAGAAAAAGTAGCAAGAAAAATCTCCACTGAGATATTTAACTGTGTTCTGTTTAGTCTTTTGTATCTGTACATCCTATCTCTCTGGAGAATCAAGGAGACCAAACTGGTCCTCCTGAAACCAAGGTAGAAAGAACTTTCCACCATCATCCTGACCACACATATAGCAGTGAAGGTGAAAGGAATCTTCACCTGAAGTCATCACAGCTGGCTGAATAAAACTTCACTGCCCCTTAGAAAGTAAAGGTAACTTTTAAGACAATCAACATGCCCTGCTCCAGCTACATACTAGGAGCTGGCTGGTCAACACATGGCTGAAGCCTGAGGAAACTCCTTGAGGGACTGGTCTTAATTGAACTTTTGGACTTTGGGAAAAGGGGGTAAAATGTCACAGGGAAAAGTAAAAACTCATATGTATATTAGCTCACCACCATGATACTATTAAGGTCTGAGTAGAAAACCCAAGAAGAGTCACTGTCCCTAAGACCTCAGCGCTAAAATATTGGCACCTGCAGAAACGAGCTAGTATTGAGACCCCAAATTAAGGCAAGGTATGATTGATCTAAGAATCCCACTACAATTTTAGTGGAAGAAAGAGCCTGACCAACTCTTTAGACATGAGATCAACAACAGGTCTATTGAAAAGCGTGTGAGAGTGTATGAGTGTAGTGTGACTGAGAGACCTTTAAGAATGAAGTTAGACCTCCCTTCACAGGTTTTAGGGGAGTATTGGTTTTCCCCCTATAGCTAAGTAGCAGCTTGAGTGGGAAATCGAGGCTGCCCTGGATAAAAAATGAGTTGGAATTATATGAATGTGAGTGCTTGGAGAATGACTAAAATGGGTAACAATAAGTGGAGCTTCACCTCCCATTCATGGGGTGAAATGAATGTGTGAATGTGCCCTTCTTCTCTACTCCAACTTTGCAGTTTTGTCTAGAAAAGAGATTAGAGTGTGTGGTCCTTAGTCAAAGTAAAGCCATCCAAAATGTTTAGAACTGCCCTGTTCATGACCTTACTGGGGTTCAGAGAGTTTGTGCCTGGAAATAAGAGTCTGATGTCTGAGCTCACCTGAGCCTGAAAAATGAGGATTCCCTGTCCAGCCCTAAATGGGAAAATTAATGGTATTCCATACCCACTATCAATCCCTCTCCAGTGACTCATATGAATCAAGGATTTGATTCCCAAAAGTACCAGTGGGGAATGTTGTAGGCCAATAACTCCCTAAAAGACCAGAGTCTGTCTCAGCTTGTCTCGGCCTTGGTCCCCAGTGTGCCCTCCCTTGGGTTAATTCTGAGAACAAAGTTTCTGAACTTTGTTCAGAAAACAAGGAAGTTCTCCGAGTTCCCTGACTCCCTAGCCAGCTAAACACTGGCAAAAACTTACTCAAGCAGAGTTTCCCATGTTACTGAGTTTCCCAAGCTACTGGGCTTTCCAAGTTGTCCTCATGGTTACTGAGTTACACTCTTAGCCACTACACAGCAATCCCCTGAGCCAACTACCTGACTATAACCCCACCCTCTAACCAGCCACATTCCACTTTTGTACATGCTTGCTTTGCTGCATCAGCACAAAAAGGGAATAAAAGGCTGCCTGCATTTCTCTTCAGGGCTGTTTGCCTTTTGGGGCAGTGGCCCACCTGTGTAGGTGTAATAAATCACCATGTGATTTGAGCCTAAAGTGGGTTCTGTGTTTCTTTTCTTTTCTTTTTTTTACTTTGTAGCATAGATAATTTTTATTTTAAAATATACTTTACAATATATTATTACAGTATTTCTTATTTTAAAATAGACTCCATAATATACTTTTATTTATTTATTTATTTTTTGAGCTTGAGACAAGTTTGCATAGCATTTATTGTTTTTATGCTTTCTTCTTAACTTGGGTGTATGTCTCTTCACATCAGTGTTGCTTATGTTTTTAATCACTGGTCCTGTATGCATGTGTATTTATACACAATTGCAGTAATTGTTTATTTGAACATTTTCTTATTGTTCTCTTTGTTTATTTAATTAGATATTAGAAGAGCTATTAATACTTTGTAGTGTTTTTAAGAAAAGCATTTAAGGGCTTGGAGATCCTGACTGTTTCTGTGAGGATCCAGACTCTTCTGGGAAAATGTTAATAAACATGTGTCTTTTCCTTAGGAGGGCTTCTTGGGTTCCTAAAGATGCCTCTGAATTGAATCCTTAAGATATTATTTTATTTATAATGTTTTTTTCCATTTGGGGGCCTCTAATCTTTCAGGGATGGAACTTTTCTGCTTTGATGTTTAGGTAGCTTTATAGCTTGGATTATAGTTGTAAAGAAAGAGGAACAAAACCAAAGTAAAATAGGATGCCTGTGGTGGTAGTGTTATATTTGTTGATTTGAAGATTTTTAAAAGAGGTTTAGCAGAATGTAGAGGAAGGTGGAGGTGAACATAGGGGCTTACGGAGGACAGTGTGAAGAATCCTTCAGACTTGGGGTCTTTTGTGGGGTTCACAACAGTAAGTGTCACTTTTAATGATGCTCTGACACTTTAAGTTTGAAGCTTCTGTTGAAAGTCAAAGTCCAGGGAATTTGTGCCTTATACCAGATTCTATACTATTAGCATAGGTTGAGAAATGTTACCTGGAGGTTATGCTATGACTGATTCTCAAAGAAGAGAAATTAACCCATTTGTGTGAATTTTTTAAAGCAACAATTAATCCATTGGAAACCCTTTCCCTCCTCTTCTCCTTCTTTTGCTGTTTCCAATGTCTCCGTTTGTCTGTATTTTCCAGATACAGTGGTGCATTGTTATCCTTGGGAGATTGGTTTCAGGACCCCTGTAGATTCCAAAATCCGTGGGAGCTTGGTCCCTTAGTTGGCCCTCTGTATCACAGATATGGAACCTATAGCTATGGAGGATCAACTGTATTTTGATATTTTTTCTGGTATCACCATGCAATAATTTTTCTTAATAGGACTGTTAGTGACATACCTTTCAGAATCAACACAATAAAGCTTCAGAAAGTTACCAAGATGTATGAAACTTAAAAAACCCCATCTTTAAAGATGGATCAGTGTTGTAGATCTCTAAGACATTGTTCAGTATGGGATACTTGAGTTGAAATTAAAAAAATCTAATATTCTGATTGCTTCCATCTTGGAAAATGCTTACAAAATACATCTGTTAGAGATCAGCTCAGTTTTTGCAGTGTTATTACTTAAGTTGATAATGTTTTTATAGTTGGTGACAGATATTTCACCTGCTATCACAGTCCCACAGGAATAGAATGTTACAGAATAAAATCACAGAAACTTTATATGATTCAACACAAATATAGCTATATGGGTACATGTAGATTGAAATTTTTATGGGAATAAGATTTACTTTCTTAATCTTCATTTCCTCTCCATCCATAAAATGTTAAAATTGTATTACAAATTGTATTCTGAGAGAAAACATGACTTGTCATTCTAAAAAAGTGGTTTTAGAAATAGGCTTAGTTTTAGAAGAAGACTTTAAAAATATATTCAGAATGGGGTAGCACCGGTGGCTCAAAGGAGAAGGGTGCTGGCCCCATATGTCGGAGGTGGCGAGTTCAAACCCAGCCCCAGCCAAAAATAAAAAACAAAAAATCTGCAAAACATATATTCAGAATGATGACAAATATTAGACTTAGAAATCACTTTTAAAATGAGAGACTAAAGCTAGAGTCTCTAGCTTTTAAAAGCTAGAGTGGCACCTGTGGTTCAAAGGAGTAGGGCGCCAGCCCCCTATGCTGGAGGTGGCAGATTCAAACCCAGCCCTGGCCAAAAACTGCAGAAACAAAACAAAACAAAACTTTTTTTTGGTGGCACCTGTGGCTCAAAGGAGTAGAGTGCTGGCCCCATACACTGAAGGTGGCAGGTTCAAAGTCAGCTCTGGCCAAAAACTGCAAAAAAAAAAAAATAATAATAAAATAAAATAGAGAGAGAGATACTAAATTGGGTT
Organism: Arctocebus calabarensis; assembly: GCA_963573935.1. NCBI lineage: Eukaryota > Metazoa > Chordata > Mammalia > Primates > Lorisidae > Arctocebus > Arctocebus calabarensis. The sequence continues at coordinate 14,733 of CAUYON010013143.1, forward strand.
ATATAGGTAAATTATATATATCCTATAATTAATAAAACAATATCCATAGAAACTCAGACGTCCTTTTCTTTCATCTCTCATTATTTTAGATGAATCTATACATTTTGTTGTACTTTTTTTTTTTTTATTAAATCATAGCTGTGTACATTAGCGCAATCAAGGGGTACAATGTGCTACTGTCATATACAATCTGAAATGTTTTCATCAAATTCTTTAACATACCCTTCATGGCATTTTCTTAGTTATTGTATGAAGACATTTGTATTCTGCATTTAGTAAGTTTCACCTATACCCTTCTAAGATGCACCATAGGCGTGGCCCCACCAATTACCCTCCCTCCACCCAAACTTCTCCCCTCCCCTCCTTTCCCATATTCTTGTGCAATAGTTGGGTTATAGCCTTCATATGAAACCTTTAAATTAGCTTCATCATAGTGCTGAGTACATTGGATACTTTTTCTTCCATTTTTGAGATACTTTACTAAGAAGAATATGTTCCAGCTCCATTCATATAAACATGCAGAGGTAAAGTCTGCATCTTTCTTTAAGGCTGCATAGTATCCCCTGGTATATATGCACCATGATTTATTAATCCATTTGTGGGTCGATGGGCACTTGGGTTTCTTCCATGACTTAGCAATTATGTATTGGGCTGCAATAAACATTCCAGTACAAATGTCTTTGTTATAATGTGATTTTTGGTCTTCTGGGTATATACCTAGTAAAAGAATTATAGGATTGAGACTTTTCTTTATTATTAAAACTCACAGTGTTCTTCAGATTATGAGAAAACACACAATCTAGATATTGGTGATAATATATAAACTGGTACAGTCTACCTTAATGGCAATTTGGTAACATGTTATCAAAACACTAAGTGTATACTGTTGGAGATACTCATAACAACCCTATTTTATAGACATATCTTAAGGAAATTATTATTGATATATTCAAAGATCATGCTATACAGAGGCTTTTTTAAAGGATTCCTTATAAAAAAAATTCAAAACCTCATAAATATCAGAAACTGAGAACTGCTTAAAAATATGGTTCATTTATGTAAAAAAAATTACACAACCATTAAAACTAATATTGATGAATAATATAAAATGTCATGGCAAGATATTTTCAGTATTTTGGGAACAATTTAATTATGAATAATTTATTAAATAATTTTAATTATGGTTTCATTTTTCAATATATACAGAAAGTTTATTATGAATATGTGTTCTTATATAAATTTTAGAAGATGAACTAGAATTAGATGAAACAAATGTTATAGTTGATCATCTATCCCATAGATATAACTATATTACAGAATGATTTTATTTTTCTTCTTTTTGTTTACCTAAATTTTCTAAAATTTGTATAATTAACTAATATTTCTACCTTTGAGATGATATTTTTAATGAATGCTAATTGAGTTTCATTAAAGCTAATCAGTCTAGCCAATGTGGACCCTTCAAGTAAACACATATTGCATTTTGTTAAAACAGCTTGTTAGGGGGGTGGAGCAAGATGGCTGACTGGAAGCAGCTTCTGAAAAAGGCTCCTGTCCAAAAGGGAAGATAACCTCCAGAAACTGCACAATTAAGCTGAATACTGGGAGCCCAGCTGAGAGAGAGAAGTGATTTCTGCGAATC
>CAUYON010013144.1:0-26604 GCA_963573935.1 Arctocebus calabarensis
GCCCTCCCCAGTTTAGACAACAGACCTGACAAGTTCAATTCATATTTGGGACTTAGGCTTAGTCCAAAGATGGGAAGGCTGTGATGGGCACAGCCCTGGTTCAGCCGGGCTTTTGCGGTGTCTGGGATCACGGTCATGGGCGGGGATTCACCATGCCCAGAAGTGTCCAGAGCTAGGATGGGAGAGGAAGCACGGGCATCTCGGGTGGCCAGACGATGGGGTGGAGGGGCCTTGCTGGGATCCCCCCCCACCTGCAGGCTGCAAGCAGTTCCCTTGCCTGGTTCTGATGCCCGTGGGGGCAGGGCAGCCTCGCCCACACATTCCCAGCTCAGCTCCCACCCTGTCCCCTCCCCAGGCCACTGATCCCAGATGGCTCCAATTAAAGGCCTTTGTTTTGTTTCCATTTTCCCAAAATAAGCCTCTCCGATCTGGCTCATTCTGCTTGGTCAGTGCCGGATGTAAGCCGGCTTGATTTTATGACTGTCCCGGTGTCATTCTTGATGGGCTTTATGTCCCAGCTGGCTAGAGAGGACACAGCTTGGCAGTCTTGGTGTCTGGTGTGTAGGGGGCCTCTGCTGTGCCCCGCTGCTGGATCAGCAAGGCAGTGAGGACTGGGAGGGGGCGAGTGGAGTCTCCAGGGGCACTGGCATCCCCTCGTGGGGCAGCCCCTTCTCTCTGAGGCTCCACAGAGCCTGGAGTGGGAGAGCAACGTGGTTCTGGGCAGCGGCTCGGTGGCCAAGTGGAGACAGCTTTCTGGGTGACATCCTCCCTGATCCTCAGACTCTTCACCAGTAAGCCACGTGCAAGGTGGAACTGTCTGGGGGTCTCAGCAGTAAGGTGTGCATAAGACACTTAGTGTGCTGTCCAGCACACAGTAGGTGCTCACTGAATGCAGCTGTTGTTAAAGAGACCCATTTAGGGTCTGTGACTTGCTGACACACGTGTGGTAGCATTAGCCACGCCACCATGCCTGCCTGCCTCGACTGGCACCAAATTAGACAATCATGCTTCGTCCATACTCACTCAACCAAGGGTGTTTTTTGTTTTTGTTTTGAGACAGAGTCTAACTCTGTTGCCATGGGTAGCGTGCCATGGCATCATCATAGTTCACAGCAACCTCAAACTCTTGGGCTTGAGCAATCTTCTTGCCTCAGCCTGCTGGGTAGGGACTCCAGGTGCCCGCCATAATACCCGGCCTATTTTTTCCATTTTTAGTAGAGAAGGGGTCTCACTCTTGCTCAAGCTGGTCTCAAACTCCTGAGCTCAAGCAATCCACCCACTTCGGTCTCCCAGAGTGCTAGGATTACAGGTGTGAGCCACTGTGCCCGGCCAACTGGCAAATATTTATAGAGCACCTACTGTGTGCCAGGAGCCATGCTCAAGTCTAAGGATTCATGGCTTCTGCCCACAGGGGCCACAGAGTAGTGGGAGAGACAGGCAGGTCTTTGTAGAACAGGATGAAGCAGCCCAGGGAGACTGAAGGAGCATTAACGAGGCATCCAAACCCATGGCTCCAAGGTTCAGTAGCCATTGGCCAGGGAAGGCAGAGAGAAGAGTATTCCACATGGCAGTTCAGGCTGGCAGGAGCATGGAGAGGGAAGAAGCAGTGATGAGAAGTAAAGATGGGGCATGCAGCCAGTCCACTAAGCTAGAGGGATGAGCAGGGGTACATGGGAGCCAGCTAGGTGAGGAACAGCAGGAACAGCATTCCAGGCAGATGGAATAGCATATCGGGTGGCCTGGAGGTGAGGGAGCCACATACCTCCAAGCAGTTTCACCACCAGTTGACAGTTGGCGATGACATTTGGACTCTGCTTTCTGATGAGAACACACTTGTTTCATCCACATGGGAGCCTCATAACCCCCTGGAGCTCACAAGGATCTGGGTTAGGGGCTGCACATTTAATTCTTGTTACTGTTTAGAAGATCTTGGGGCCGTCTGCTTTCAGTTGCCTTTTGCAGGAACCTTTTCTTCACAAAGCAGGGATTAAGTTGCTTTTCTAATTAATTCTTGTAACAAAAAGTCCCTGTGGTGTCTCTGATGTTGCTGCATCTTCTCCTACTCCTGGCTTGGCAAGGAAGGAAAACCGGGATGTTTCCCATCGCGTGATGCTGCTCGTTTGCATGAAATACCAGGGACTGCCTTTTTCTGATCACGCTTCTAGCTGTTGGCTACTTTTTAAGTGGCTCCAAGCTCCCCTCCCAAGAGGTGTCTGGCTGCTGGATGTTTACTGAGGAGTCTGTACCACCGACCTGCAGCACCTCTGCACGGCATCCTTTAGCAAATGCACATCTGGGCTCACCCCTGCCTGGTTCCAAGCCCCAAGCCAGCTCGTAACAGGAGCAGACACCAGGACGCCCCCAGATCCGGACTCTGTTTGCTACACACGCTTTCTTTTAAGGGATTAGGAGTCACGGTGCCAAGCTGCACTGCAATGGAACTTTGAAAAACATCTTAAAACAGAACATGGCAAGGCGGTTGCTTTTTAAAAAAATTTTGTAAAAATGTGTTCTCTCCGGTTTTTAAATTAGAGCACGCTTCATGCAAGAAAACTGGGAAAATGCAGGAAAACTGACAAAGGAAGAAAAGTCACTCAAAGCCCTTAGGACAAACACACTTGCCAGTTTGATGTCAATTGGTGGTGAAACTGCTTGGAAGTACATGGCTCCCTCACCTCCAGGCCACCCGATACGCTATTCCATCTGCCTGGAATGCTTTTCCTGCTGTTCCTCACCTAGCTGGCTCCCATGCACTCCTGCTCATCCTCCTGGCTTAGTGGACTGACTATATGCCCTATTCTTTAGGGGTAATAAAATAGAAATCTGAGTCCACATGTAGCAACTCATTTCTTTCTCTTCATTCAACGCTGAGACTTGGTTTGCCCCTTGTGTTATAAACTCCGTCAGCTATTTCACTGAACCACTGCAATCATTGTATGAATTTATGTCCTACAATTTATTTAACTATTCCCTGATGGTTCCAATTTCTCTCCGCTACAGAAAAAAATGCCTTGATGAACGTTTTCATGCATTTAGGCTCCTTTCCTTATTTGAATTCCCAGAAGTAGGATTCCTTTGCCGAAGGCCAGGAACATTGTGGTGGCTCTCCATGTCACCAAACTGCCTTCCCAAAGGGCCAATATATACATTTCCCCCTACATTTTCTTTTATGGTGACAAACATTTCTCATCTTAACCATTTGTAAGTACACAGTTCAGGGGCAGTAAGTACCAAACTGTGTTCACAGCCCACACTGTTGGGCAGCTATCCCCGTCATCCGTGTCCGGAATTCTTCTCATCTTCCCAAACTGAGACGCCATCCCCATGAAGTACTAACTCCATTCCCCTCCCCACAATCTCTGGCACCCACCATTCTACCTTCTGTCTCTACGGATTTGACTATTCTAGGGGCCTCACGTAAGTGAAACCATATGGTATTTGTCCTTTCCCGACTGGCTTATTTCGCTCAGCATAATGTCCTCAGGGTTCATCTGCATTGCAGTATGTGTCAGAATTTCCTTCCTTTGTAAGGCTGAGTAATATTCCACGTGTGGATACAGCATTCACATGGGCTGCCCCCACCTTTTGGCTGTCATGACCAATAACGCTGCTCTGCACATGGGGTTCGTTCCCTTGGAACCTGTGTTTGGGGCCCTCACGTGACATCCACGGGTGCTGGCTCAGGAGGTGCTCAGATTCCCCCGTCAGAGGCTCCCGTGGGAGGCCAGGCCAGGGCAGGAGGTGCAGGTGGAGTCCCGAATGTTGACCTCCATTTCAATAGGCAAAGCCAGGGCATAAGATGGTGAGGGCACAACTGCCGGGGAGAAAGAGGTAGGGGAGGAAGGCTGGCACTGCCATGGTAAGCAGTACGGGACACCTGTGCAAGGCCAGGAGGACTGAAACACACATTCTTTGCTCGCTACCAGTGAGGAAGTGCGGTGTGGCCTGGGTTCACAGCCCAGCTCCACTGGCTTTCTGGCTCTGTGGCCTCAGACAAATTACCCACCTCTGGGATAACTGGGCAATTGACTTCAGTGTAGTGCCTCAGTTTCCCTGTTTGCAGTATATGAACATCACCACAACAGAGCTAAACAAACAAATGCCGGAGCGTCATTCAAGGCGGTCCCGGGTAGAAGCACGCACTTAACTGCATCCACTTGCTGCTCCATTCATTCACCCAGCAACCTTCGCCAGCACTCTGCGCCAGGCGTTGGGGCACAGCTGTGAAAACAGGCATTCCTGCTGCTCGGAGCTAGGGATAGCCACGAACCAACCAAACCCCTCAAGGCAGTGTGACCCAGACTGTGAGGGGAAGACAGGGGGCTGCAGGAATGCATGGCCAGGCCCCCTGCCCAATCCTGGAGGATTGGGGGTGGGTTCCTGGAGGTCCCCTGTAAGCTGAGTGGGCCAGATGGGTACCTGATCCCTGCTGCATCCTCAAGGCTCGGCATGGGGACCACACCCCCTGGGCGCTCAGTTGCTTATGAATGAGACATGGGTTAGCAGAAGGTGGGAAGGGAAAGTGTGCCAGGCAGAAGGGGTAGCACACGCAAAGATCTGCTGGAAAGAGCGCCTATCATGGTCAGTTTATGGCCCTGCTACAGGACAGATGGCAGCAGTCAGAGTGGGAGGTGCACTGGGGTGACCTGGACACTGGGGGGGCCACCAGAGGCTGCCTACACCCTCCTGGGCTTTGGCATTTCCCACCCATGCCACTCCTGGATTAGCTCTGGGAGGCCCTGAGAGGTAAGAGAGGTGGCCAAGGCCAGCTGGGCCCAGGGACCTTGAGGGCCAGTTCTGTGGGTGGATGGAGGGTACCCAGGGCCACTGCCTTGACCCCTGACCTGCCTGGGCCAGAACTGCAGGAGGAAAGAAGAAGGACTTGGCCCCCAGCGCTGGGTCCCGCCAAGGCAAACAAGGCTGCCCAGGTGACAGGAAGACTCAGTGGAGCCAGCTGGCTCTAAGGCCTGGTAGGGGCCACAAGGTTCCCCTGATGTCCAGCCCCCACTAGGCCCATCTCCTCGCTGTGGCCAGACAGGGCCCCTGGTTGCCTCAGTCACTGCACCAGAGGTCATCCAGGCCTAGTAGGGCCCACAACATACGGAGCTGCCGCCTGCCTCCCCACGCTGTCCCTTCGTTCCCTGGCCTGAATGTTCCTCCCCCACTGACTAGGTCTCAGTGAGGCCCTGCCTACCTTCAGGGAGACTCGTGGAGCCCACCACGTGTTCTCAAAGCCCCCTTCTGCGGCAGGACCTTGAGCCCTGCAGGGTGGGGGCTGTGTGTGGTCTTGCTGAGGGCCCGTGAGCCAGGCTCAGTAAGTACCAAGCGCACAGGTGAACCAGCACATAAAGAAACGGAACCTGAGGGTGGCAGGAGCTTATCCTGCGACCCTGCAGCGGCACTCTTGGCCCTGGGGCCCAGGACACACCTGGGGACTCAGGGGTCCTTCTGTGGTTCCAGGAGGTCTCAGCAATTCAAGAAAGTGTTCAAGCTAGAAGGGAAGCTCCCTAGTGCCGACCAAAAGCCACAGCCTAGCCTGGGTTCTCCCCAGGATTGGAGCATATGGACCAGCCTGGCATGGACACTACCCTCTTCCAGTTGGGGCACAGTCAGGAGAGGGTCCCAGTGGACACGACTTACAGTCCTGTGTGACCCTCTCATGCTCAGAGTCTCAGTTTCCCCGTCAGTAAAGAACAGACCATGTCAGCTTGGGATGCGACTCAGTGAATTCTTTCTTGACATGTGGTAAGATCCCCTGAATAGTCTGTTGCCCCCATGACAATCCACAGCCCCCATGCTGCCCACCCACCATCAGGCCCCAGCCCAGAGGCTTCCCCAGGCCTTGGAGGCGGGCTGGGAACTGCCAAGCTCTGCTGCGGCCTTTCATTCCAGACAGGAAGGCTCGGCTCAGCTCAGCAAGGGAGGATCTGGAACAGATGTCCAGAAGCTACAGGGGGCTGGGAAAGCAGCGACCTCCATCCCGGGACCTCCATCTTCCCCCGCCCCTCACCCCATTCCCTCTAGGGGACCTGGGCCAGAGCTAGCCACTCACTCTCCCTTCTCATGCGCCTTCAAGGGATGGAGGGGAATAGAGCCAACAGAGGTAGCCCAAGGAACAAGAGGAGAGGCTCCCTGGTCCACCTCAGACAATCAGAGCGTCCGCCAGGGACACTGGGGACACTGGCAATCCCAGACTGCTCCTTCCCCCAATATTATGCAATCCATGACTTAGCCTGGAGCAAATCTAGGTCACACGAAACTTTAAAAGGGCCAAGTCCGGGCTGCGGTGAGCCCCTAGCACCTATCATGAGTAAACAGGGCCCGGGGTTGGATGTCTTTCAGGAGCCGGGCTGGAGGAAAGCGTTTCTCAATCCGTGCTGTAGAGCTCTGTCCTCAGCAGAGCGATGCTGGTCGTACACAAGGACTGTCACAGCTTTGACCTGAGCTCATGGAATACACACAACAGCCTCGTGAGGTAGAGGTAGAGACGGCTAGTCTCATTGTACAGATGAGGAAACCGAGGCAGAGAGAGGTGACATCACTCACCCAATGAGTGACTCTGGGGAGCCTCAGTCCAAAGCCCCCTTTTGTGGTTTCTACCCTGTTCTGCCTCCCAGAGCAGGTGAAGAACCTGAGCTGGGCACAGAGCTCAGAATGGAGGAGGTGACACCATCATTCATTCATTCGTTCATTCTTTGCTCACTGTACACACATGTACCTGGTGCTGGACAACATGGCAGAAAGAACACTAGCCCGGGGGAAGGCACTCCAGTGTGTGTGTGTGCAATGTTTGTGTGTGTGTATGTGTGTGCATGAGGGTGTGTCACATCTTCCATCCACACTCACAGGGTCTCTTTGAGCCTCAGGCTGTTGACTTAGAGAAGGGTCACAATACCCTGAGGGTTCTACGCAGAGTTCACCTATTTGTGCAGCTCAAACACAGGGCATGGCATGTGGTGAGCACTCAGTATGTAGGTGGGAACTGACCCCAAATCCAAACGCGTGGACTTTTCCTCCATCCCCTACTCCCACTTTGTGCCCAGCTGGGCCCCTTTCCTTGGCCCCTGGATTCCACTAACATATGTGATGCTCTTTGTTATGGAACAGTGTGTCTCCCCCGCAAGCCCCCACCCTGTCCCAGATTCCTTCTCTTGTGGCCTTGGGGTCCTGCCAGCCCCATCCAGACAGCTCCCCTAGCCTCCCCCCACCCCACTGGCTTCCTGTCCCTCCTCCTTGCCTGGGTGGAGACCTCACTCCATCCAGAAGCCCCACCTGGTGGTCTAGACAGGCCATAAGAATGTGACCTGGCCCTGGGAACTGAACTTCTTGGGGTGGCAGCAGGCAGGAGGGGCCTCACTGTCCTCCCCTCCCCTCACTCCAGTGTCATTTCCTAGTCTTTCTCAGGACGCTGCCACCCAGGCTTGGGAGGAGCCAACACATTTGATGAGTGGTGGAGTTCATGTCCAGACTGCCATTTAGCAGCTGCGTGCCTTTGGGCAAGACACTTAACCTCTCTGAGATTCAACTTTCTCATCTGAAACATGGGTATGCCATCTTATCATCCCTTATCCAAATTCCTAAGGTCCAGGTGGGTTCTGGAATTCAGAACTTCACGGAGTTTAGAAAGATGATACAGCTCGTACACCACACTTTGTGTTGGGCTGTACTCAAAGGAGATTTCAGCGGCAAAATGTATGAATATTCATTTTTCTCTAGGATAAACTAGTGAAAATGGTTTATAAAGCCTAGAAATAGCTTCAGGTCAGACTTAGCAGTCGAAATGAGTTATAAAAGTACTTGGAGTTTGAAAAGCTTTGGGAGATCTTGATGTGTGGCAGATAAGGGACTGTGACCAGTGACTGTTTCCTCAAGAGCTGTGGAGGCTGCAGTGGAGGGGAGGGGGCCTTGGCTCCCTGAAGTGAAGGGCTGGGTCCAGACTGGGAGTCTCATGTGCACGGTGCTAAGGCTCCTGTACCTTGGCATGGGGTGGGCAAGGCAAGCCACCAAATGGCAGGACAAATTTGGTCCTTCCACCCAGAGGGTTCCTCTTTTCCTGAATATCTCAGGGCCCACACTCCAGAGCACACCCCAAGACTGCAGGCAGCTCAGGGGTCCACTGAGCCACTGAAGTCCACCAGACGACTCCCCCCCCAATGCCAGAAGCCCCTGCCCTAGAGGATGGACGAGTCCAATCCCTGGTGTTAACTGTCCTCACCACTGTCTGGGCCGAGGATGGAAAACCATTAGAGGGGACGGTAACTGCACCCGGATCTCGGCTGGGCCACCGGGCTCCCCGGAGGCCTCCTGCCCCATCTCGCCGCAAGGGGCACTCCTCAATGTATCCTTCCAAGAAGGGGTAAGTCCTGTTCCTGAGGCCCCGTATCAGGGTCCCACAGCTCTAGCTGGGGCTCGCAGCAACAGTTCAGGCCTCTGCCTCGGGCCCCCAAGGAGTGGCGACAGGGGACGCGGTGGTGGCGGTGGCGGCGACCGGAGCCCTCACTTACCCAGGCGGAGAGTGATGTTGACCGAGGTGGGGTACTGCACGCCGAAGGCCATGGACGGGCTCTGCCACCAGGTGCTCTCGTCCGGGCTGTGGAAGTCGGTGAGGTAGGAGGCGTTGTGGTGGCGCTCGGGGTCCGCGGCGTCGCAGCGCTGGCACTGAGTCCCCGCGCCCGCCGCTCCCACGTGCGGGCAGAAGTCCTCGGGCGGGCTGCCGCACGTGTGCGAGGCCTCCGCCACCCGGCCGAACGCCGCGTTCTCGAACTCGGGCAGACAGCGCTGCGGGCGCCCCGCGCCGTCGTAGCACGCGCCCATGCCCGCGCCCGCCGCCCGCGACGCCGCGAGCGCCAGCCCCAGGAGGAGCGCAGCGACCGCCATGGCCAAGGGCACAGACGGACGCCGAGCTCTGCCGGCCCGCCGGCTGGCCAACGGTGGGCGCCCCGCCCTCTCCGGCGGGCGGGACCCACGACGGGGCGGGAGCGCTGGAGGGAGGGACCGGCGGCGGCCCCGCGCCCAGGCCGCGAGGCCCCTGGAGCTCACCACCACCTGGTGGACGTGCCCGGGAGTGCCCGGCTCCGGAGCCCCAGAGCTGCCTGCCCACTCGGACCTTCCCGGCAGCGGGGGCCACGCAGGCATCTTTGAGCCTCACTGTCTACATCTGGAAAATGGGGTTGGCAAAGATACAGGATCATTAAGGCTTTAATGAGTGACTGCTCATTAAATGGAAACTGCCCACCAGCGCCCTTGAGGTCCTGAGATTAAAGGGGACAAGGGGGTGGCGCCTGTGGCTCAGTAGATAGGGCGCCGGCCCCATATACTGAGGGTGGTGGGTTCAAACCCGGCCCCTGCCAAAGTGCAACAAAAAAATAGCCGGGAGTTGTGGCGGGCGCCTATAGTCCCAGCTACTTGGGAGGCTGGGGCAAGAGAATCGCCTAAGCCCAAGAGCTGGAGGTTGCTGTGAGCTGTGATGCCACAGGACTCTACTGAGAGTGACAAAGTAAGACTCTGTCTCTAAAAAAAATAAAATAAAGGGGACAAGGATCTTCAGCGGGTCTTTGCCGTTTGCGCATCTCCTTCTGTGGATAAAGTGCACGTAGGTAGCTTTTCGAGATGGTTCCTCCAAACTCTGGAAAGTGCGCCTGCTGCTGCCTGGGTTCTCAAAGCAAAGAGACCAACCTTACGTGTGCACCCGACCTCAGCACGCTTCACCTTGGAGAGGCCGTCTTCTCCCTCGTAGAAGCCCTTCACCTTGTCTTCTCCCCCGTAGAAGCCCCTTTTTACTCCTAGTCATTAAAATTAGTAACTGGAAGGAGAAAAGCCATTTGATAACATTTAGCAGCCATTCCCAGAAGAACTCTAAGGAAAATAGAAATAAATTTCCAAAACACGATAATATGCTATTCAACAAACATTGTATTAAAGAGTGAAATTCTAAAGGTGCTTCCACTGAGGTAAAGAGCAAAATGAGAAGAGTCAACACAATTTTGAAAGACCAGATTAATTGCTGTGGAGTGGTTAACTACCGGTTATTTAAATATAATTAAAGCATGGTTCTGGAAAGTACTATAGAATAGATCCATGGGATAGCATTCCAGAAATAGACCCAAGTAAAGTTAGTAGTTGATGTCACCACTGATATTACTTGTAAGTTCTAGCAAATGCAAAAAGACAAAAAAATTAAAAGATATAAATATATTTATCTGAAGATAACATTTCAAAAACGTGAAAGATTCTACTAAAGGCCAGGCACGGTGGCTCATACCTGTAATCCTAGTCCTCTGGGAGGCTGAAGCAGGTGGATTGCTTGAGTTCAAGGGTTCAAGATCAGCCTGGGCAAGAGTGAGACCAAAAATACAGAAAAATTAGCTGAGTATTGTGGCGTGTGCTTGTAGTTTCAGCTACTTGGAGGCTGAGGCAAGAACAATCGCTTGAGCCCAAGAGTTTGAGGTTGCTGTGAGCTATAATGCCACAGCACTCTACCCAAGGGGACAGAGTGAGACTCTGTCTCAAAACAAAACAAAAAAATTCTACTGAAGACTATAAAAATTAATAAGAGTTTAAAAAGATGGCTGACTACAGGGTAAAGTGCTAAAACTAATGCCAACAATAATTTAGAAATGTAGAGAAAATGTTTTTGTTCACAGAATGATACAAATGATTCAATAACTAATAATAAATCTAGGATGATATATGCAAGACATAAATGAAGGAAATTATAAAACTCTACATAAATGACATAAAACCTGAATAAAGAAATCAGCATCTGTAGTCATGGGTTTCCAACTATTTAAATATATAAATCCTTCCGAAATTAAAAATATTAATTTAATATAATTTCAAACTTTTTTTATATTTATTTATTTATTTTGTTGTTGTTGTTGCAGCCGTCATTGTTGTTTGGCAGGCCTGGGCTGGATTTTATACGTGGCTGGCGCCTTAACCCATTGAGCCACAGGTGCCAAGCATAATTTTTATTTTTTAGATATAGCGTCTCACTCTATCAGCCAGGTTGGAGTGAAGTAGTGCAATCATAGCTAGCTATAACCATGAACTCTGGGCCTCAAGTGACCTCTGCCTTAGCCTCCCAAAGTGCTGGGATAATAGTAAGCCACTGCACCTGACCCCAAATTGTTCTTTGATGGTGTTGTGGAGGACTCATCATTAGAGTTTTCTTTTATGGCCAGGAACAGGATTGTGGCGGACTGTCGGTGCCTCACCCAGATGCCCTTTTCTGGCTGCGTGCCCATCCAAAGCCAATTCATTCATTAGGCATAGGAGACATGGTGGCTGACAATACTTTTAGGAGTCTATGAAAATGTTCTAATTTCTTTTCAAAGTCAGACGGGAAAAAATGAACTTTTAGGTTGAAGAAAATGTTGGATTTTTTTGGGGGGGGGGTCATAGTCTTACATTGTCACGCTTGGTAGAGTGCCCTGGCATCATAGCTTACAACAACCTCAAACTCTTGGGCACAAGCCTCTCTTTCTTGTCTCAGCCTCTCGAGTGGCTGGGAGTACAGGTGCCCGCCACAATGCCCAGCTAGTTTCAGAGAATGGGTCTCACTCTAGCTCAGGCAATCCACCTGCCTTGCCTTCCCAGAGTGCTAGGATTACAGATGTGACCCACCACACCGAACCTTAGAGAAAATGTCTTAATATATATTAATATCTTTGTCTTTATATCAATGCAGTTGTCAAATACAATTATAAACAGTCTCACTCTGTTGCCCTAGGTAGAATGCCCTGGCATCAGCCTAACTCACTGCAACCTCAAACTCTTTGGCACGAGTGGATCCTCTAGCCTTAGTTTCTCAGGTACCTGGGGCTACAGGGACCTGCCACAATGACTGGCGAGTTTTTCTATTTTTAGTACAGACAGGATCTCGATCTCAGGCTGGTCTCAAACTCCTGAGCTCAAGCGATCCACCTACCTTGGCCTCTAAGAGTAAGAGCCACCACACCCAGCAAATTCTTAATATTTTTTAATGAAAAAGAAACCCACTAAAGCAATGTTTCTCAAACTTTTTTATCTCTATTGAACCTACAGTTAAACTTTCAGGGCACGCTTACATTATGTTGATCGAAAAAAAGAGTAAAAAGATAATATACTTATTGTGCTTTGAACTTTTCTTTCTTTTTTTTTTTTTTTTTGTAGAGACAGAGTCTTACTTTATTGCCCTCAGTAGAGTGCCATCGCGTCACACAGCTCACAGCAACCTCCAACTCCTGGGCTTAGGTGATTCTCTTGCCTCGGCTTCCCGAGTAGCTGGGACTACAGGTGCCTGCCACAACACCCAGCTATTTTTTTGTTTTGTTTTGCAGTTCGGCTGAGGCTCGGTTTGAACCCACCACCTTCAGCATATGGGGCCGGCACCCTACTCCATGAACCACAGATGCCGCCCATGAACTTTTCTTGAAAATAATTTAATTAGGCTTGGCGCCTGTGGCTCAGCGGGCTAAGACACCAGCCACGTACACCTGAGCTGGTGGGTTCGAAGCCAGCCCGGACCCGCCAAGCAACAATGATGGCTGCAACAAAAAAAATGGCCAGGCGTTGTGGCAGGTGTCTGCAGTCCCAGCTACTTGGGAGGCAGAGGCAAGAGACTCACTTGAGCCCAGGAATTTGAGGTTGTTGTGAGCTGTGATGCCACGGCACTCTATCCAGGGTGACAGCTTGAGGCCCTGTCTCAGAAAAAGAAAAAAATAATAATTTAATTATTGATCTTTAAAAATTTTCCTAGCGCCACCTAAGATCCCCTCCTGGCATGCCAGTGTGCTGTGACACACCGGTTGAAATTCACTGCACTGAGGTAACAATGCCTAGGGTTCAGGAAGTCATAACATGTCCCTGATACTAGCCAGCTGTGCATTGAAGGCAGGTGGGGTACTGATAGTATCAGCATTGCAGTGACACTGCAATCAATGAGACTTCACCTGTGGTGAACATGGCCAAGGTACAGGTGGAAGGCAGTGACTGGTTCTTGCAATCTCTGATGTTTGAGAATGGGAAGTAGTGGTTACGGGGACTCTGGGTTCGGGTGGCTCTTACAGAGCATCAGTGATGCTTTGAAAAGGGAAGAATAAGCTTTGCGCAGTGGCAGTATCGTAGCCAATGAGGTTTATCCGAGGCGCGATTATTGCTAATTGAAAAGGGAAGATGACCCCTTCAAGGTGATCAGTCGCTAATCCAAAGCAAAGCCGGAAATCTAGGGGCCTTTACTGGCAACAGTTATAGACATTGTCAACTCTAGCCACAGGGCATAATCTTCAAAAACCTAGGCTCAGGATCTGATCATAACATTAGCAGAACTTTTGAGAAAATCAATCTCTCGCCCCTGGAAATTGCCCTATACCACAGTGACCAGATCAGGAAGGAGTGGGTCTCTGAGACCTAGGATACGGATCTTGGATCTTGATGCTGTGCTTAGAACTTTGAATCTCCAGATTCCCTTAAACACTGTGGGCCTGCAAGAGGGTGACCCCTCCCCACAGAATAGTGCTCACCATCCCCACCACCACTGCCTATGTACACAGGAGCCTCAAATGAGGCAGGTGCTCCGAAAGACAATCCCGCCTCCGTCATGATCTGCTCCCACCACTCCTCTTGGGCAGATATCCATTAATTAGGGTTAAACCCTGCATGGCCTGATTGAGGAGGCTCCAGGCCTGCCAAAAAAGGAGTGGGATTATACTCCAAAGACATTTGCAGGGACTGGCTAACAGTGCTAACTTTAAATACACAGTCATATGCCACATAATGATATTTTGATCAAGGACAGACTGTCTGTACAACAGTAGTTCCATAGAATTTTAAAAGCTGAAAAATTCCTATTGCCCAGTGATGTCATAATGTCATAACTTTGTAGTGTAATTACTTTATCGTTTAAAGAAATTTAATGTAGTCTAAGTGTACGATGTTTATAAAATACAGTATTTATAAAGTCTAGTGTACAGTAGTGTCCTTGGCCTTCACATTCACTCCCCACTTATTTCCTGACTCACCCAGAGCAGCTTCCAGTCTTGCAAGCTCCATTTATGGTAGGTGCCCTGCACAGGTGCACCATTGTTTTTTATCTTTATAAAAAAGATACAGTAAAAATGTTGTATCTGTTCTATGTTTAGATAAATGAATACCATTGTGTTATAATTGCCTACCGTATTCTGTACAGTAACTTGCATACAGGTTAGTGGCCTAAGAGCAATATGCTAGGCTATATAGCCTAGATGTGCAGTAGGCTGGGCCATCTAGGTTCATGTAAACACATTCCATGATGTTCACACCATGATAAAATCACCTAACCATGCATTTTTCATAAAGTGATGATTCTGTGCATGCATGTAGTGAGAGAAAATGCATGTCTATGGAGAGATAGAAGTTAATCAATTAAAATAGAGAATTAGGGTGGCTCATGCCTGTAATCCTAGCACTCTGGGAGGCCACGGCGGGTGGATTTCTTGAGCTCAGGAATTTGAGACCAGCCTGAGCAAGAGTGAGACCCCATTGCTAAAAATGCCCGGGCACTGTGGTAGGTGCCTGTAGACCCAGATGCTCAGGAACCTGAAAGGATCACTTCAGCCCAAGCGTTTGAGGTTATTGTGAGCTATGATGCTACGCCCTCAACCCCAGGGTGACGGAGTAAGACTCTGTCTCAAAAAATAAAATAAAATAAAGATTTATTTTAAGAAATTGGCTCATGTGATTTATCAAGGCTGGCAAGTCCAAACTCTGGAGGATAGGCCAGTAGGCTGGAGACTCGGGATAGAGTTGAAGTTCAGGTCCAAAGGCAGTCTGCTGGTGGAATTCCCTTTTCCTCAAGGGAGATGAGTTTTTTTCCTATAAAGTCCTTCAATCCATTGAATAAGGCCCACCTACATTATATATATGCTTAATTCAGAGTACTGCTTTAAATGTTAATCTCATCTAAAAAATACCTTCACAAAAACACCTTGGATATTGTTAGACCAAATGCCTGGGCACTGTGGCCTACCAAGTACACATATAAGATGAGCCATCACGTCCTACAGGACAAGAAGTATAATGTTGGTGGGCCTCTTTAGGTTCTAGAAGCAGCATATTCTGCGCTTAGGAACACCTTTCTGACCCACTTCATGAGGCGGAGGAGCAACTAATAGCTCTGAGCGGTGCCCAGAGAAGGAAAAGGCCAAGCGGCAGCTCCAGGCTGCACATAAGCAGTGCTGTCCCATAGGCCATGCCCCCAGCAGATCCCACAGGGCTGGGGTGTCTGTGTAGAGAAAGGAGCCACGTCATGATGCTCCCCAAGAAAAAAAGCACAGTCTTGATGCCTAGAGTTCTGGAGCAAAGCATGCCAGCCCCACAGAGAGCTCTAGGCCACACAAAAGGCAGGTCCTGACCTGCCACCAGGCTCTTGCAGGGACTGAGTGATGATCAGGGGTAATCAAATGACCACGTGGTCTGTACTGCCCTCCAGAGCAGTGTCGTCAGATCACTATGTCACAGAGTGGAGCAGGCCCAGCAGTCATCCTTCACACAAAGGGCAAGGACGGTTCAGAGTGCAAATGAGCTCTGTGACAGGTGGCACAGACCCCCAGACTTGATGCTTCCTCTCTGGCTCACACCTATGCCCTGGAGGATGAGGGTTCCCTATGGCCAGCTGGTGGAGGGAAAAATCAAAGGTTGGCTCCCAGGTGAGTCAGCTCCGTGTGCACGTACAGAATCGAAATGGACTGCTGACGCCCTTCCACCCTACTCTGGGGATAATGGTCCCAATGGGCAGTATTTGCTATCTGGGGGAGGTGTACGGGACCTTGTGGACAGTGGCAAGTGGCTTAGCAACCTTGCAGCAAGACTTGAAGATTCAGACAGGCGGTGGGGCGTGCAGGTGGGCTTATGGGAGGGGGCAAGCATTGATCCAAACCCTCCAGAGCTCAGGGCCTGATATAGGAGGAGTTGGTGTGTCCAAAGAGGCCAGTGCTCTTCCTCACTCCAGGGCAAAGCAGACATCACCACCCCTAATGATTGACAGTCAAGGACTCTGCTTGGACAAATTAATGGGCATCCTCTGGACTGAATGCATGAGGCTGCTAGTGATTTTCTTGTCTGAGCTGGAGGAGACCTGTACTGCAAGAGCAAAGCCCCCTGGCTCAGACCCGTCTCCAGCACCTGCATGATGGAGTGACACAGCCTCTGTCCACCTTCTCTGGTGTCATCCTGACCTCTGAGGTGGGCACGCTAAGCACTCCTCTTCCAATTCACCTTTGCAGCTGGGATCCTGCATGCAAAATAAGTCTCGCCAGTCGCACGTCTTTGCCTGAGACTTAGAAGGCCGACGTGAGCAGAGGTGTCTTCTGCCCTGCTGGTGGATTTTTCTGGTGACAAGAGAGATCACACAGTAGAACGGTTCCCTGCCCTTTCTCCAGCCCTCAGGGTGCTGAGGCACATCTGGGTGGCGGTGGCAGCAGGTGCCCAGGCCTAGTAGCTGCCCTACGGAGGACCTTCCTTCGAGGTCTGCGTGGGGGCGGGGTGCCCTCCTCCCCGGCTCCCCCATTCCGCATCCCGGGTTTCTCCGCGTCCAGGTGCCTGTGCTCACGTGACCATCCACCAGGTGGCGACATTGGCCACAACACCGGGACGCCCCCCTGGCCCCTGGTGGCGAGGACGCGTCAGGCTACTGCTGCTGCGGGGTCCCGGCTCCGACCGCAGTCCCCGGAGCTGCGATAGCACGGAGCAGCCGAGCTGATGGGGAGTCCCGAGTGGGGCTTACAGTGGGGCTCCAACTGCTGGGGGCTCAGGCCACCCTCCACCCCACCGCTCAGGACAAAGCCCCGCTCCTGCCCCCACCGCCCGGCCTGGTGAGCCCTCAGTCTCCACTGGGCAGCCAAAAGTCACTGGCCTCTCAGATTCTTTTTTACTATTTTTTTTTTCTTTTGTAGAGACAGAGTCTCACTTTATCGCCCTCAGTAGAGCGCTGTAGAGTCACAGCTCACAGCAACCTCCAGCTCTTGGGCTTAGGCGATTTTCTTGCCTCAGCGTCCCGAGTAGCTGGGACCACAGGAACCCGCCACAATGCCTGGCTATTTTTTTGATGCAGTTTGGCCGGGGCCAGGTTTGAACGCGCCACCCTCGGTATATGGGGCCGGTGCCCTACTCGCTGAGCCACAGGCGCCGCTTTATTATTTTTTATTTATTTATTTTTAGAGATAAAATCTCACTTTATCGCCCTCAATAGAGTGCTGTCGTGTCAGAACTCACAGCAACCTCCAGCTCTTGGGCTTAGGCGATTCCCTTGCCTCAGCCTCCCGAGTAGCTGGGACTACAGGCACCTGCCAAAATGCTCGGCTATTTTGTTGTTGCAGTTTGGCCAGGCCGGGTTTGAACCCACCATCCTCGGTATATGGGGCCAGTGCCCTACCCACTGAGCCACAGGTGCTGCCCATGTTATTTTATTTTTATACAGTTTTTAGAAAGAGAGTCTTTCTCTGTTGTACAGACTGCAGTGCGGTGGCATGATCGTAGCTCACTGCAGCCTCCAACTCCTGGGCTCAAGCCATCCTCCTGCCTCAGTTTCCCAAGTAGCTGGGACTAGAGGTGCCACCACACCTTATTTTTTTCATTTTTTAAGAGATGGATTCTTTCTGCATTACCCACGCTGGTTTTGAACTCCTGGCCTCAGGGGATCCTCCCACTTTAGCCTCTCAGAATACTGGGATTACAGGTGTGAGCCACTCCTAGTGACTGCTGTTCAACAGCCTAGGGTAGAGGGACAGCAGGGTCGCTCTTATCCCCTCCCCCTCTGGTGAGTGGTGTGCAGCTAAACATCACTTCATGTCCCGTGGTTTGGGGTCTGAGAAGATGGGCCTAGGAAGGTTATGGGGTCCAGGGCGCAGGCTGTACAGGTGGGGAGACAGACCCAGAGAGGGGACATAGCTTCTGGGCGCATGCCCATGGTAGGATGTGACCCCCATCACTGTGGTTGGCTCTTCCCAGGCTAGGATTCAGGGAGGGCCCAGAGACACAGAATCTGGGAAGCAAAGTGTACCACAAAGACTCACGATAGCTCCCCAAATCTGGGTGACAATGGCCAGTGACTACTTCTGTAATTGCTGGAAGGGCTCACAGTGAGCTGGCAGGAGAGTTGTGAAGTTGGCATTCAAGAGACTGGGTAATAAGGTGGACGCTGCCAACTCTCCATCAAGAGAAGACTCCGGTGGACCTGCCAGTAGGGCCATCACCCAGCAAGGCATCTGTGCCTCTGAAGTTAGGGGCCCCCTCTATACACACATGACAGAAGCCGTGGCCACGTGGCCTTGGTTTCCCAACCCCAGGCCCCTACCCTACAGCCCATCTTCCCTGGGTAGCAATCCTTGCATCCCCATCCCCGGGACCTCTAGTCCTACCTAGGTGCCCCCCACATGCCATGTGAAGGCCCCACCGGTACCAGTTCAGAGTTGGTGAGAAGCACATGGGGCACACTGGCCTTGACCCACTGGTGGGGGTGCCTGGACTAGTGGCCTTGGTCCTGTTCCCCCAACCCAGGAGACCTTTGGGATCCCTTAGGAATAGCAATGCCTGAATATTCCCTGCAGAGATTTAGGGAGCTGCCCTGGCCCCTAGGAGACAGCTGATTCTGAGGGGAGAGGAATGTGTTAGGGGGGAGCAGGTACTGAGCTGGCTTAGAGGGGGACAGGAATGAAGAGGCAGAGATCTGTCTGCCCATTGTCCTAGCAGTGGCAGGGAGCCAGAGAAGGTTCTTGAGCAGCAGAGTCTTCCAGGCCTGTTTCCACCTTAGGAGGATGGATGGAGGTGCAACAGGGGGCCTGCATCAGAGGAGGTGGAATCTGTGTGGCCAGTGAGGGAGTCCCTGCAGAAGTCTGGCCTTCTGCTCTGGCTCCCAGCAAAGGTAACGGGCTCCCTTCCCCAAAGCCCACCTACCAAGGGTTAAAACCTTCCAGGCAAAGAAAGGAGGGAGAAAAACCCTGTTGTTCTGATTTGCTTAATGAACGTTAATTAAGAAGACAGAAGATAGTTGATCCCTCCAGGACAAAGATGAAAGGCCCATTAATTAAATCCAGGGAGATAGGCCTGATCCCTCCTGACAGCTCTGCAACCTCTTGGAGCCCAGAGTTGGGGGCAACACAGGAGGGAAAAGCAGATCCCTGCCCAGCTTTGGGATCCAGACCCGTTTTGGTATCACGGGTGGGGGCCTGCCCCTCTAGGGCACCTCAGTTTCCCCATTCAGTGAGAACGTTGGTCTCAGTGGTTTCTGAGGATGCCCTGTCTGGCTTAGAGGTTCTGTAAGTCTGTGCTCTCTGTCCACAGGCCTGGGCCTCAGTCTTCCCTTCTGTCAAGTGGGAAGATGTCACTCACTCTTTGGACAGCCTTCAAGAGTAGGAAGTGAGAACCAGGGGCTTGTGGGGAACTAGAAGAGAAAGAATTCAGCAACTGGCTACACCCAGTTCCTCGGGACCCTGCTGCCAGGCCTTAGCCCATCTGTCTACACCCCTGCAGGGTGCCTTCCTGCCCTTCTGAACAAGGACAAGGTCGCTACCAGAGAGGCTTTGTAGGGGCCAAATCTGGGCTGAGTGCACCACCTATACCGGTTAACATTGCGGACAGGGAAACTACAGGCTCAGGAGAGGTGCCCCTTGCCCAGGACCACTCTGATAGTCAGGAACAGAGCCCAGATTCAAACCCCAGTGTGCCTGGCCCCAGAGCCCCACTTTTCTCCACTTTGGCCTCCATTCATTGATGCATTCTTTCAGGGGGCATTGCTACCCTAAGCTGGACACTGGAGTTGTCACCAGGCAGGGGAGGATGGTCTGTGACCTCAAGGGGCTCCCAGAGAATCAGGAAGACAGGCAGTGCCCCAGGAAACAAATTGATGAATTAGATAGTGACAGATTGCAGCAAGAACCACAAAGGGAACAGACAAGGGGCCAGATGAACCCCATGATGGAGAGGACAACCGGGGAGGCTTCTCAGAGGAGGTGATAGCTGGTGGAGACTGGGAACATGAGATGGAAGGCAGGGTGGGGAGGGAGCTGATGGGAGCTGACAGGGGGCCCTCAGCTATCACCCTGACCAAGCATCTCCTCCCCAGAAGTTAACTAGTTTAGACAGGCCCAGGGCATACAGTTGGCCCCAGGGCATGTCGTCACTCAACCCAACAACTCCCTTAGCCTCCCTGCTGTGGAGCTGGGCCTGGGCACTGGGGTGAGTCAACTCTGGGTGGCCCTCTGGATTGAGGGGGTCCTGAAGGATAAAAATGTCCCCCTTCTGGGTGGTACAGGGGCCAGGTCTGGGCTGTGTAGGAGGTAACAGTGGCTATGTGTGCGTTCGTTCATTCATTCAGCCATTGGACATTTATTGAGTCTACACTTTGGGGCCGGGGCCTGGCTTGGGCACAGGGCATGGAGTGAGGAGTGATGAAATTGTCCCTGCACTTGACGGCCCAGAGAATAAACAGGGAATTATAACACAGGTGATTGGAATAAGCACCAGGCAGTGACAGGAGGGAGGCAGGGCCTAGCCCGGCCTGGAGAGACCTGGGAAGGCTTCCGGGAAGAGGTAGGCTCTTAGCTGAGACCTGGAGGAAGATGGGGTCCAGGAAAGGGGGTGGGGAAGAGCACCCGTGGCACAGAGCAATGTGTAAACAGCTCAGAAGCAAAAGTTTGAAGGGTTGAAGGAAGCCGCGTGGCTGCAAATGGCAGTGTGGGGAGTGGGAGGAGGGAAGCTGGCAGGTGGGCAGGGGCCAATATAGGTCCTGCCCAAAAGCCTAGACTTCACCAGGGGCCACTGGGGTCCCAGGAAGGTTTGGCAGAGATGGTACGGTTTATATATATATATATATATATATATATATATATATTGCAGTTTTTTGGCCGGGGCTAGGTTTGAACCCACCACCTCCAGTATATGGGGCCAGCACCCTACTCCCAGAGACGGTACAGAAGCAGGTTTAGTGTGGGGAAGCCCTCCCTGTCTGCAGGAACATGGGCCTACTAGGGGTGGTGTAGAAGCAGGGACAGTTCAGAAGCTGCCACAGGAGCTTGAGAGGAGCAAGGTGTCCTGAATGGGTACAGGGAGAGGCCGGGGTCCTCTGCCTGGGAGCAGAGTGTGACTGTGCCCAAAAGTGTTGAGGCAGAAACATCTCCAGCCTGGCTGTGAAGGGTGAAGCTGAGAGCAGCTCTGGGTCTGTGGCTGGCCATCTGGGGGCTGCAGTCTTGAGACGGGGTCCAGGGTGAGGAGCAGGCCTTGGGAAGATAGGGGTGTCCGTTTTGAGTGCTGGGAGCATGTGCCCAGATGTCACTGGGACAGGTGGCCAGGGCCAGACTCTCCTCCTGGCTTGACCTCTCCTATGCTGTGTGTCCGGGGCAAATCCTTTCCCCTCTCTGGGCCTCAGAATTCCCATCTGCAGAAGAAAGGAATGCAAAGGATGACCTCTGAGCATGCCTAGAGCCTCTCTCCAGGGTCCAGGCAGCCCCACCCCCAGTGAGAGGGTCCAGCCCTAGCCCAGCCTCTGTCCTGCTGGTTCCCGTGGCCGCTTTATCCGGGCACCCAGGGTCCTGAGTGGGTTACCATGGGGCCTGACACTTCCTGAGAAAATGCTGATGGTCAGGCCTACACAGACACAGCCCCACTCTGCCCACACAGGGCCCACGCAGTGGGTGGTGCCATAGGCCGCCCACAGAGAGGCCCAGCCAGGGATCCAGAGCTACTGAAACCACATCAGCTCCCCAGATGGGCTTCCTTGTCCCTCCAACCCCACCCCAGACTAGGGGCCCTCTGAGGGTAGGTGGCCTGGGCAGGCAGCAGGGTGGGACTCACAAAACACTTAGCAAATGATGAAGGCAAAAATGGCAACTCTTGGGCGGCGCCTGCGGCTCAGTGAGTAGGGTGCCGGCCCCATATACCGAGGGTGGCAGGTTCAAACCCAGCCCCTGCAAAAACTGCAACCAAAAAAAAAAAGAAAGGTAACTCTGAATGAATGAAAATGAATGAATGAATGATGATGCACAGATGAAAGTGTGACTCAGTGAGGAATGAACACATGCTGAAAGTGAGGGTCTTTCCTTTGTGGGCTCGCCACTGACCAGCTCTGTGGTCCTACTTCTCTGGCCACACCTGCCACCTTTCCCCTTGTACACTGGGCTGGCTCCAGCCATCCTGGCCTCAAAACCAAACACACAGAGCACTTTCCCACTTCAGGGCCTTTGCACTGACTGTTCCTTGTGCCTGGAGCACTCTTCCAAACTGTCTTCTGCACCCCAATCTGTCCCAATGTCCCTTCGTGGAGAGATCATCCTCAAACCTCCCCTTTGCAGCCCCCTGACCGTCATTGCACCTGACATAGCGTAACAGTCCTATTTGCCTATGGCCTGCCTCCCGCTTCAGATGGCGAGCTCCTTGAGGGGGCTGCGTCAGCTTCCTCACTGCTGGGAGAGGACATTGGTCTGCACCAGGCGTTCTCACTGCAAATAGTAATTTCTTTCCTTTTCTTTTTTTTTGAGACAGAGTCTATGTTGCACTCGGTAGCTCACAGCAACTTCCAACTCTTGGGATTACGCAATTCTCTTGCCTCAGCTTCCCAAGTAGCTGGAATCACAGGTGCCCGCCACCCACCCGGCTAATATTATTTTTGCAGTTGTCATTGTTGTTTGGCAGGTCTGGACTGGGTTCGAATTCACCAGCCCCCGTGTATGTGGCCGGAGCCTGAGCCTCTGAGCTACAGGGGCCAAACCATGCAAACAGTAATTTCATTTCCGAGGTCCTTGTACCGAGGACAAGGAAATAGCAATTGTGAAGTCACCAGCAAGGCCCCGCCCAGGAAGGCAAGATGCAAGCAAAGCCACAATTGCACTCCACCTGCCCATCGCCATCTGTGTGCCATTAGCTCCTCTTGGTACTGTGTTGGGACACCAAGCCTGCACCTGACACCTGGGATGACACTGCAGGGGCTACCAGCGCCCTCAGGTAAGGGCCTCAGCTCCCAAGACTCCAGAACTCCAGCCTCACCAGCCTCTTCCAGTCTTTCAGCCCACCAGGCCCCTCCTGCCTCAGGACCTTTGCACTGCTGGTCCCCTGGCTTGAAATGCTCTTTGCCCCTTCTCACAGAGCTGACTCCTGCTCCTCCTCTAGGCCTCAGAGCAACGTCACTTCCTCAGGGAAGCTCTCCCTGCCCTGACTTACCTGGCCAGTAAGGCTAGGCTCCCCACTGAGGTACAGCCCTTCCAGAACCTCTGGCCTTTGAAGGGTGCATGCAGGCCAAGGTCAGGGAAGGAGCTGGAGCTGGCAGCCCCACAACAGAGTAGTGATCTAGGAGTGCGCCTCGCCCTTCACGTGGCTTTGTTTTGAAAACGTGAACTTTACAAATGTCAGGGAAAGGCGGGATTCTCAGCCTGGGACCACCAGGAGCCCATTAGCATTCCAGGCGCTGCACTAATGGGGCTCTGCAGAGGCCTCAGAAATTTATGCTGCCTGCTGGGGCTTGTGCCAAAGGCCAGGAAGGGGAGCTCAGAAAATAAAAGTGAATCGCCCAAGCTGTGCCCACCCGGGAGGGTGCAGCCCAGGGGCACCTGAAGGATAGGGGGATGGATACTGTGTCGCCCCCACAGGTGGTGGTTGGGTGGGGGTGACACAGGGGCAGCACCATGTCAGATTTGGGAAGGGGCACCCCTCATGCTTGCTCCCCTTCGGCCAAGCCCTGTCTCCAACCACCTGATGTACAAAATCACTCCGATTGACTCTCAAGATAGTGTTATTAGTATTAGGGAGGGGGCACTATCATCCTGCCACTCATGAGAAAACTGAGGCTCAGGGGAGCCCCAAATCACTGCCCCCAAGAAGGTGAAGCAGGAGATAAAGCCCAGTCTCTGACTCCTTTAGCAGCGTCCTTGGCCTGCTGTCCCCCACCTCAGTGAGGACAGTCCACGGGATGGGTCTGGCCAAGGGCTGTACCTGTGCTCACCGGTCGGTGTGCACAGACACCCCCTGGCTGCGCCCCTGCCTTCCTGTGCCGGTCCCAGCTGAGATCAGCCTTCTCCATGGTTTATTGTCTATCCCCAACCCCCAGCAGGGGATTTTGTCTCTGCAATGGGGACATTCTTTGCAAATCACTTTTCATGCATGGATGTGTCTTAAGGAGTATTGGGAGCTGTCAGGCTTCCATTTGGATCTGTGGGGGGAGGCGGAGGGTACTGTGGCACGTGGGGGTGGTGTGTGTGGTAATATGTGTGTATGTGGCAGATGCAAGACTGGGCATGGACAGAGAACCAGCCTAAGGCTGTGAGCCCTGAGAGTGACCAGGCTGGCGGCAGGAGGCTGCAGTATGAGCCAGAGGAGGAAGGTGGCTGGAAACAATTGGGCAGTAGGGCCCATGGTGGTCCCTAGAATGATGCTCAAGCAAAACTGTGGGCTTGTCTCCAGTCCCACGCCTGGCCCTGTCTAGCTGGGGACAAGGTTCCGAGCCTGCTCTGCAATGGGGGAAGAGAGAATGAGAGTGCCCGTGGGGGTCCTCTCCGGGGCAGGCACAGGGAGGGACTCTGCAGACCACTCAAATTTCAGGGCCAGGAGTCTTCATGAGATGGGGCTATGGAGAGGTCAAGGAGGGCAACCTGGCAGCTGGAGGGCTCTCCAGCTGTGTCCTCCCATAGACGGGGTCCTGAAGGTCAGGGATGACCCTGGCACAGCCACTGACCAGGACAGGGCCACGATCTATAGTAAGTGCCAGGCACCATCCGTGTGCAGTGAGTGCCCTCATTGTCTCAGCAGCCCCAGGACAACGCGGAAACAAGGCTCTGGGCAGGGTGACTTACCTAGCGCCCTAGGACTCAGAGGAACTGGCATTTGGTTTTGAAGACATGGTTTGACTCCAGAGCAGAACTGCTGGTGTGGCCGCTCAGTGTAGAAGCAGGGAAGCTCCTGGTGGGTTCCCATGGGAGAGCTGGGCAGTGGGCAGACGCTGTGAGTCCGAAGTGCTCACTGCCCACAGAAGAGCGGGACATGCCCCTCATGGTTCTGGGGCAGAGGGAGGCCTCGGGATTTCTGCAAGTGAGAGGCAGAGCAGTGCAAGCTTAGTTCCGAGTAGGGACAGCATGGCCTGGTAGCAGGCAGAGGACAGGCGGGGCAGCCAGCCAATAGAGACCCCTAAATAACGGAGGGTGACCAGCACGTCCACTGCTCATCCCAGCCAGGGGACAAGCTCCGGCTTCATAACGTGTGATCGATGGGCCTAATATGGGACCGGAGACGGCCAGCTGGCAGCCCCAGTCCGGCCTGCCGGCTGCCATTTGCTCACATATTTATTTATTTATGCATTCTCCTCCATGGCAAAGGCCCAAAAACAATAAAAGAAATTGAATTGCTTATCAGATGGGACATCAGAGGGAGATATGGCCATAAATCGCACCATATTTATTCCATAAATATCAGCGCCTCCCGAATAGCCAGTGCCCGTTATGAAGTTATAATCAGGAATCTGGTCCCGTGATGCTCGCTACCAGCCCCTCCTCACTAGACAAACAAGCCAGGTCCCCAAAGTAAATAGCCACTTCCTCAGACCACCTGCCCTCCTTGAGGCAAGCATTTCCTCTTCTGGGCTGTCCCACCCAGGATGAGGGCCAGGGACCCTGAGAAGGGCGAGAGGTGCCTGGCATCATACACATGGCCCAGACTGGACAGCAAGCCCAGAGAGAATGGAGATCCTCTAGGCCAGCAGTTCTCAACCTGTGGGTCCGACCCCTTTTGGGGGTTGAATGACCCTTTCACAGGGGTGGCCTAAATACATCCTGGATATCAGATATTTACATTACGATTCATAACAGTAGCAAAATTACAAAATTATAAAGTAGCGACGAAAATAATTTTATGGTTGAGGGTCACCATAAAACTGTAGTAAAGGGTTGAGGCATTAGGAAGGTTGAGAACCACTGCTCTAAGCCCTCCACCCTCTCCTGCCCACCACCACACTGCAACCTGGTTGGAGCCACTGTGCTGTCTCTGTACCACATTTTTTTTTTTTTTTTGAGACAGAGTCTCACTATATTGCCCTTGGTAGAGTGCTGTGGTGTCACAGCTCACAGCAACCTCAAACTCTTGGGCTTAAGCGATTCTTTTGCCTCAGCCTCCCAAGGAGCTGGGACTGCAGACACCCGCCACAAGGCCCAGCCATTTTTTTGTTGTAGTGGTCATTGTTGTTTTGGTACACCTGGGCTGGGTTCAAACCCACCAGCCTCTGTGTATGTGGTGGGCGTCCTAACCACTGAGCTACAAGAGCTAAGCCTCTCTCTGACACTTTTTTGGTAGAGGGAGGGTATAGTTTACATTTAGTAAAATGCATAGATTGTAATTATATTTCTGTATGCATTTTTACATGTTTACATGTTTAAAAACACCACAAAGGGCTCGGTGCCTGTGGCTCAACGGGCTAGGGCGTCAACCACGTACACCTGAGCTGGCGGGTTCGAATCCAGCCTGGGCCTGCCAAACAACAATGACGGCTGCAACCAAAAAATGGCTGGGCGTCGTAGCAGGCGCCTGTAGTCCCAGCTACTTGGGAGGCAGAGGCAAGAGACTCGCTTGAGCCCAGGAATTGGAGGTTGCTGTGAGCTGTGATGCCATAGCACTCTA
>CAUYON010013147.1:0-44855 GCA_963573935.1 Arctocebus calabarensis
GGATCACACCTATGGTGCATCTTAGCAGGGTGACTGGTGACTTATTAAATGTAGAATATAAATGTCTTCATATAGTGATTAAGAAAATGCCATGAAGGCTATCTTTAACAGTATGACCAAAATATTTCAGATTGTATATGAGGTCAGCACATTGTGCCCCATGATTGCACCAATGTACACAATTATGATTTAATAAAATTATTTTAAAAAATTGTTTAAACAAGTTTGAATGGCAGCAAATTACTATGTATTATACTGAATGTACATACCAAAATTAATTTAACCCATAATGTATATTTATACATGCAATTTGGTTTTTTAACTATCAAAATGTTATGTGTATTTATATGCATAATTTCTACATTTGGCTTATCTGCTTAAGTACTTAAGTGTGTACTGACTTAAAGGGTAAACTCTTTAGGATTCAACCCATGTCAATGGCCATCTTAGCATAATGTAATATGTGAGATAATGTCATCAATCTGGAAATAGAAAGCTTGATTTTTGTGTCATGTCTGCCAATGTTAAAATCCCCAAATATATGCTAAAATAACCCCAACTCTTCAGAGTCCATTACTGAAGACTTAAAAGACGAGAGCAGATCCATTCAACCTGCCATGGCCTCCCATGCTTTTACAGAGTTCTGCAAGGGGAATAAATGGCCCTCTCCCTTTACAGGACTCTGGATTGCATTTTTACTCATATTCTTCGTTTGTTTTCTTTGTGGGGTGGGGACAGAGTCTCACTCTGTTGCCCAGGCTAGAGTATCATGGCCTTAGTCTAGCTCACTGCAACCTCAAGCTCCTGGGGCTTAAACAATCCTCCTGCGTTAGCCTCCCAAGTAGCTGGGACTGCAGGTGCCACCACAATTCTTAGCTAATCTGTAGTAGACATAAGGTCTCAATCTTACTCAGGTTGGTCTTGAACTCCTGAGCTCAAGCAACCTTCCTGCCTTGGCCTCCCAGAGTGCTAGGATTATAAGTGTGAGCCACCCTGGCCTGGATTATTTTAATGAATTCCACAAAGGGGATGTTTGAAAAAACAGCCAATTATATTTCATAGGCCCATTGTGCACATTCCCCAGACACCTGGCAAGACTACACTGCACCAGAGCTGAGAGTGAGTCCCTGGATTTTAGATAACATAAGGCAGTTTGCACAAAGGTCCACAGTGATGCTTAGTGACAAGTGAGCTCTCACAGCTCAGTATGGACCAGTCTTTCCAAGTTCACCACATGTCTGAAGCTTCATGGATCTCAAGAAAACTTGGTGTTTTTGTTTGATATTGCAAAGAAAACATTGCAAAAATTAAGATGGCTGTGAGCAGTGGGTGGCGCCTGTGGCTCAACAGAGTAGGGCACCTGCCCCATATGCTGGAGGTGACAGGTTCAAACCCAGTCCGGCCAAAAAAAAAAAAAAAAAACCACACACACACACTCAAGATGGCTGGTATAATAAATCGTCACACAATAAGGCAGGAAATTGTTCTCGAGGGGTCCTTTAGATTATCGAGTCATTGATCAAGCAGTAGGGATTGATGAGCAAACCTTTGCTCTGTGTGGTTCTGGAAGCCACGCAGAGGTGTGACCCAGAACTGCAACATTAAAGAGGGGTTGACCGCTGCAGCTGCTGTTACAGAGTTAACACACAGGATTAACATCTTGCCAGTTGCATCCGTGGAACTGATCCAAGGAAGGATCCGAGGTTCTCACACACAGGATTCAAAGCTTGCCCATTGCATCCGTGATTAGTCTCCTTCTGAGTCTAACGCTCTAGGGGTCATTTCCTTCCTCAGTAAAGTTTCCGTTCTGGTCCATTTTGTTCATTTTGTTCACCTAGAGGGAGCGTGTGGTGTGCGTGTGTCTGTGTGTGGGTGTGAGTCACAGAATAGCCATTTTTGAAGTAGAAGAATGGTTTTCATCCCAAACATCATTGTGCAAATACCTGTACCTATCAGTATCATTGTAAAGATGTGGGTCGAGGGAGTGACCCCATAAGCTCGTTACTAACTATGTTCTAAATCAATAGTGCTCATTGTCTGGTTGCCAAAGCAACAGTTTTAATGTCACCTGAAAATTTAAAGGACGGGGTCCACTCCAGACCCGTGAAAACAAAAACTCTGTATGATACAATGAATGAAAATGAGTTTCTCACATCTGAATATTCCCAGATTTAGAGGATTATTACTTAGCCAGCTGTGAATAATTTACAGGTCTTTTATGGACATGTGTTTTCATTTCTCTTCTTTAAATATATAAGAGTAGGATTGCTGGGTGATATAGTAAGTATTAACTTTACCAAGATGCTTCTGCTCACCACCAACAACAAAAGAATGCTTAAGTAATCCATCTTTAAAGAATTTGATTATTGGCTCAGCCCATGTAGCTCAAGCGACTAAGGCTCCAGCCACGTACACCTGAGCTGGTAAGTTCAAATCCAGCCTGGACTCACCAAACAACAATGACGCTGCAACCAAAAAATAGCTGGGTGTTGTGGCAGGTGCCTGTATTCCCAGCTACTTGGGAGGTGGAGGCAGGTGAATCGCTTGAGCCCAGGAGTTGGAGGTTGCTGTGAGCTGTGATGCCACTCAGGGTGGCAGCTTGAGGCTCTGACACAAAAAAAAAAAAAAAAAACAGGATTTGATTATTGCAAAATCTGCTCATACTATATTTATTAGTCTGTACCTTGTTATTGTCATAAAAATTTTATGTAATTTCTTTCTGAAACACTGTAATGGTATATGTTTATTGTTTCTCACGGCTTCATAATATTGTATGGTCCAGCTGTGATATTGTTATTTAAACATTTTCAAATTTAGCTAGTCAGAAACAGATTTTTCTTAAGTACACCATGATAGCTAATTTGTGAAGATAAAGGCTGCAATGTAATTTCTAATACGATAGCATTAAGTGTATAACATAGTTATAAACAAAGAAAATTGTGGTAACAGAGTAGGAAATTAAAGAAGTATTTGCAATCAGTTATGTAACAATTATTAAAATGTTGCCCTTTTCTTCTTAACATGAACATGCCGATTGCTGCCACTGATTCTGCGTTATCGCGAGTTATGTAACTCCTTTAAAGGAAAAGTAACCAAAAAAAGAAAGGAATGCTCATAATATGGGTTTATTTGGGGAGAGATACGCTGTGTTAATGAAGCTGATGGTAAAATAAAGTTTTGTAATGACTTGTGTATTTATTTCATAAAAGTGACTAGCATATGAACATAGGTTGATGGGTATAGTCTATCTTGTTAAAAACTTTCCACCACTATTTGGAAAAAACAGCACAGGTTGTAAATAAAGTCCCCCGAGCCTCCAATTACCCAGCAATGTCATTATAGTTACTCCCAGCCTGCATATGAGAAATGTCAGCTAGTCAGAAACCTTATTATATGCTTTTGATTTCCAATACTCTTATAATAATATCACTTTTTCTCTGAATCAACATTTTCTGCCTGGTGTTCAGGCAGGCAAAATTTGCTACATTTTATACTCCTACATTATTTATTGAGAAAAAAAGTTGTGATTGTTTCTTTTCCTCCCTTGACATCAAAATACTGAATGGAAAAGGGGAACACAATTACATTTCAGTAACGGAAAGGAAGACTCCAGAAAGTATTTCACAAATAGGTGACAACTTGTAAGCGATGTCACAGAAATTGGTCCAGCGCATCAAAGTGTTCTTCACATCACAGGAGCCCCCGGCAAGTGTCTTTAGGGAGGCTTTCCCACCACGCGTGCCAGATATTCTCTCACGTTTAAACTTTCACATGTACGACATGTGCTCAGACGCGAGTTTTGATAAGAATTACTTAGCAAACAATGTGTAAATCCAATTGTGGGAGAGCCAATATGGCAGTGTCTGGGTGCACAACTCCGTTGGTCTCGTTTAATTTTAGAGTGTATTTTAGTGGCACTCACACAATACATGTGTCTCATATTCTCCAGTAAGACTTTCACTAAAGGTATTGAAGACTGGTCAGGACTTAGAGTGCAGCTACCCTATGCTGTTGATTATCAATGACCCCACATACTTTAACCAGCAGTAAAAAGTGGAATTTCCTTGTAAATGAGGTAACTGGGACATTCCACAAGAGCGTGTCACCAGAAAGCCTGACATCTGTCCTCTATGTAGATGGGAGTCTCTGAACTCTGGGGGACCAGGTACCACCGGTCAGGAGAAGCACCGACAAAGCACGTGCTCGTTCCCAGGATCCTGCCTAGAAACAAGAGCCTAAAAAGTTTGTCAGACTGAATGAAATGCCCACTTCAAACAGGACTGTGTACAATGCTACTTCATAGCATGCTATATGGGATAATTGTTTTTCTGACTTGAAATGCCCATAGAAGTCACTGAAAATTGCCTCATTTTAAAAAAAATGGTTTAGGGTTTATTGTATGGTGGAGCTACATATGGAAGATGGAAAGAAACATGAGTTAGGCAGCAAATGTACAAACGAAACACTAATTCCACCTGGTATTGATTTCTACCAGGGAAGAAGAGTCCAGGTGAAGGGGCAGAGGAGGGAGAGTCCAGACACAGCACTGGTCAGCTCGTCCAGCTCAGGGCTCCTCTGAGCAGGAGATCCGGGACCCGAGGCAGGGGTGAGGGAAAGAGCCAGCCGTGCACGGACTTTAAGGAAGAAGCTTGGATTCTTGGACAGGGACCACGTCCTCTAGGGTGTTGTAAGTGAAGGGTGAGAATTTGATCAGTAAGATGGGATTGGAGAATTTCGAGGTAGGGCAGGTCATCACAGCACTCACGTTCCCCCTTCTGTGGGATGATTTGGAGGCATTGGAAATGGGCTCAGGGAGATCACTAAGGAAGCTTCTTCGAGAGTCCAAGGAAATGATAGGAATTTGCCGAAGAGTGAATTGAAGGGAATTCACTTCCCTTTGCTCCGCAGAGACCAACAGATGAGAATGAAATGATAGCAATTGAGGGGTGGTAAGAGGACAGGCTATAGTTTGGGGCTTGAGCAACTGAGTGGGTGGAAATTCTATTCATATATTGAGGCAGAGTGAGAGAAGGGAAAGAATTAATAGTTCTATTCTCTGCACTAGGCTTCAGAAGCCTGTACAACATTCAAGTAGTATTGCCAGCGGCCAGTCTTGACCGTCTAGCACAGAGCTGGGGAAGTGACGAAGCCTTGAGAACCACCGGCATGTAGTGAAGGTCACGGGACTGGAAGAGATCCTACAGAGGCTTTCTCAACAGAGACGACAGCACTTATTCCTGAAACTGGCATTGCTCTAGCTTTTAGGGACCCAGACAAGACAGAGAAACACAGAAAGGAGATTAAAGGAGGCAGCAAGTGAGATAGCAGCACCCCTGTTACTGTGCAGCCCCAAAGCCAAGAGCATGGTGTGCTCCAGGAATGGAGGTGGTGCCCAAATGCTGTGCACGGATGCCTGTGAGCGTGACGGGGACAGAGCCTGGGCGGCCTGGGAGAGAGCGATCCTAGGAGGCAGGGGGAGAAACCTCAAAGGAGGGGCTGAGGAGAGTCTTTAAGAGAAGCAGAGGAGGTAATGACTACAGACATACCGTTCAGGAAGGTCTGAAGCTGGTAATGAAATAAACACGTAAGTACAGGTACCCCCCACACACATATGCACAGATGGAATTACTGACCTTAGTTTCATCTGCTTGTCTTTTTTGCCTGTGAAGGAAATAACTCTCTATATTTTTAATATTTTTTGATACTTACTTTTAGACAAATAATTCAGAAATAGCCACTGATTATTCAAAAAGAAGGAACCAAGGTTCAAACAAGCCTATTAATACGAACTTTGGGGCCTCTTTATAGACGTACAGAAGATGACCCTCTAGGGCTGGGGCCTGAGCTCCAGGGCCTTACAGAAGTAAT
Source organism: Arctocebus calabarensis (assembly GCA_963573935.1). Taxonomy (NCBI): domain Eukaryota; kingdom Metazoa; phylum Chordata; class Mammalia; order Primates; family Lorisidae; genus Arctocebus; species Arctocebus calabarensis. The sequence continues at coordinate 5,869 of CAUYON010013147.1, forward strand.
GACAGAGAAATTCTGCTTTCAGAACAGAAGCACAAACTGACCTCGCTCACCCAACAAAAGTTAGACAGTCGAAGCGGGATTGATGGTTCCCAAGCAACCGTCCTCTTTACCCTAGCCACTTGATATTTTCATATGGTTTACAAAGAAACAAAGAAGTTTAGTCATTTAAATAATTTAAATATCCAGTTTTAATTTTGAATAGTTAGATACAAATGGAAAATAAAATTCAATGCATTTAAAAGGTAAATAAAATATGCTTATTGAAATTCTGATGAAATATGTAGATGATAAACTATGTTTGTATGAAATTTTAGGTGTAAATTTGATGAAATATATCTTGATGATTTAGTTGAGCTTCCTAAAGCCTTTTGGAAAGAAACTAGGAAAAATAAAATGCCTGTATTTAATATTATTTTATATGAGGATACAAAAAATTCAAATAAAAATTCTTATTTTGTGTGTGTGTTTAAACATAAATTTTCTTTTCTTTTCTTTTCCTTTTTTTTTTTTGTGGAGACAGTCTCACTTTATTGCCCTCTGTAGAGTGCGTTGGCTCACATGGCTCACAGCAACCTCCAACTCCTGGGCTTAAGCGATTCTCTTGCCTCAGCCTCCTGAGTAGCTGGGACTACTGGCGCTGGCCACAATGCCCGGCTATTTTTTGTTGCAGTTAGACTAGGGCTGGGTTTGAACCCACCACCCTCAGTATATGGGGCTGGCGCCCTACTCACTGAGTCACAGGCACCACCCTAAACATACATTTTCCATTCAGTCCAGCGGGACTGCTGGGTCGTATGGTAAGGCTCGCCCACCTGACTGCCGCACTCTCTGTCATGAGAGTGGCCTCCCACACAGCACCCAGTTGACACCTTGCAAGTTCACGGGCCTCCCCTCCTCACTAGCATTGCAATTGTCAGGTTTTTGTTTTAACTTTTACATTGTGAAGTCTATGCATTGGACTTTCTGTGTGGTTACAATTGGGACTTCCCTGTGTTCTTATTTTCTATCGGTGTTCCTTCTATGGTTAAGAGTCTGTTCGGGTCATTTGAAGATTTTTGTTGTTGTTCTTACTCTTTTTCTTGTTATTAAGTTTTAAGTTTTCTGTATACATTCTTAAATACAAGTCCTTTGTCAGATATGTGATATGCAAATATTTTCTCTCAATGTATAGCTGTCATCTTGGTCTCTTCACAGCGTGTTTTTCACAGAGCAAAAGTTCAAATTTTTATAAGATCCAGTTTTTCATGTTTTCCTCTGTATGTCCTGTTCATGTTCTAAAGCTGAAGGCGAGAGTGGTTGAAAGTGAAGAGAGCACAGGGGATTGGAAAGTGGTAAATGTTTCTTCTTGGTATTTAGGTGGCTGATACAGGACTCTGCACTTGTCAAAACCCATAGAACTATATAATGCAGGAAAGTGAACTTGAAAACATGGATGCCAATTAAAAGAAAGACAACCCAGGATATCAGAGGCTGTCAGAACAAAATGCAAACTGTGAAAAGGGAATCAACCTATATTATAAACGTATAGCTTAATTTCACTGAAGGGGGCGATGGGAAAAAAAAAGAACTGACATGAGAAATACAAGGAGTCTTTTCACTGAATACTGTCAGAATACAGACAGAAGACTTATGTATTTAATCACTATTCTTTATTTGGTAAACTTTTTTTTTTTAACAGAGGTACAGGTTAGCCATACTAAAACCACTTTACAATTATACCAAGTAAATAAATTATATGTGATGGATTACTATAAATAGTAACATTTGAGTAGATAAACCTTAACCAAGTAATCCAGGTTTTTCATTGTCAGAGGGAGAAGCCAGGGGATGTGGGGACTTAACTCATTTACTTTGACACTTTAATAACAAATGCTTTAATAGCAAACGGGTATAGAAATGATAGATGTGTGAGCATATTGGCCACTAACAGCTTTGTGAAACAGTGAAACTCCAGTAGCCACAGTGCACATCATGGTCATGTCCCAGCCTCTGAATAATCTGTAATGAAATGAACCAGGATTCTCTGGAGGAATTGCTGATTTTATACCTGGGACAAGGAAAATACAAGATAAGCATGATATATATTACAGTGCTAGAAAGTAGGAAAGTGTTAAAAAAAAGGGGGGGGGGAGTTAAATAAAGATGGGCAGAAACCAAACTTAGAGCTCACGATAACCCACGCTAGTATAGTCTGAGCAAGGAAATGTATAACATAGCATTGGATTATAACTAAAATATAAAATAATTATACATAAATCCTTACATAAAAATGATTGAGAAAATAAACATACGGCGTGTGTGTGTGTGGGGGTTCTTCCATGAATAAGAATTCCAAATACTCCATGTAGCTATACTTGCTTTAAGAAATGGAGCTTAATTTTTCTTCTTTTCAGGGTGGGCGGGGGACTTAGAGACTCATTGTACAAAACAAAGTCCATTGTCACGACCCCCAAGGCCCTGGTCTCAGTCGCTGCAGGAAGGAACCAGGTGTGACCTGGATTAGAAGTACAAGCTCGGGGGAGGCAGGCTAATCTTAGTTGCAGGGTAGCCCCTAGCCTCCTCCTTAATAAATAGCGGCTATTTATTAAGGTCATACACAGCAGGTGTGGAGAGGTCAGGTAATTACAGATGAGGGCTGCCTGCCTAAGGATTGCCACGTGCTCTCCTCACGTGCTCTTTCCCCACAACCCTCATGAAGAACTACTAAGCATCAACGTTTAGCACGTGCTTACTAGTGAGTGACCGACCTTGTCTCATGCTGGAACACTGGGTTACTTGGGGGATTGCCCCCAAGTCAGGGAACGTCTCTAGGCTTGCCAGGAGACTGTCCTGTTCTCAGCATTTCCTTTTAATGTGATAAGAATCGGTGACTGTCCTTTGCCAGCGTGGTGTCCAGTCCTCTACAGTACGTGATAAAGAGGGAAATAGTGACTTTCGACGAGAGAAACCTGGGAGATGCCATCTTCACTACAGGCTCAAGGTACAAATCAGCAGAAATGTCACGGAGAGAACTGGAACAGGAAGGGCTCACCTCCGTGGTATTCTTCACAGAAACCCCCAACCCAGTGTAATCGGGAGAAAGCATCACACTGACCAAAATGGGGAGACCTTCTAAAAATGAACTGAGCTGTGTTGATCAAAACAGTCAAGGTCATGGAAAACAGGAAAAGTCAGAAAAAGTTCCACTGATAGACTCAGGAGGCGTGATGAGCAATGAATGTAAACACTGTGCCGTCTAAGGCAAGATCCTGGAATGCTGAAAGGACATTAGTGAAGAAAAGAGGAGTCTGAACAGCACCCGGCAGTTCAGTTCATAGTGAGGCCACAATGTGAACTTTCCACCTGGTCAATCTTAGGGGAGCCTCGGGGAAGTTACAGAGTAATTCTCCACGTTCTTTTCATCACGTTCTTTTAGAGCTGAAATTATTCTAAAATACAAAGTCAATTTAAAATGATATAAAAATGTTTTTTTGAAAGAATTAGATTTCTTTTTTTCACATAAGATAAGTTAACAGAGACCAAATTTGCCATCTTGCTTGAAACAACAATTGTGACACTGCCCCACTTGAAAGCAGAGAATGAAGACCGGCTAGTCAAGGCAGTGCGGTGCTGTTGTAAACAAGCACAAACAGATCAATGGAACAGAACAGAGTCCAATTAGACCCAGATCCACACGATCAATTGCTTTTCATCAGAGTTGCACAGGCAATTAATTCACTTAGAAAAGGATCATCTTTTTAGCAAAGGCAGTAGAACAATTTGATATCCATAAGGACACAGAACGAACCTTAACTCACAATTCAAAAATTAATCCAAGGTATTCCAGAGACCTAATGGAAAACCTAAAACCATAACATATATAGAAAAAAATGTGGGATAAAGTATTTGTGACCTTGGGTTAGGCAGATAACATTTAAGTTATGATGCCACAAAATTAAATAAGGAATAAATAATACCATGATATTTAGAAATTCCCACATATTTGCAAAATAAACCACACATAAGAAAATACAAAATAAATTAGAAACTAAAGATAAAGAGAATGAGTACTGGGAAATGTATATTCTTAAGGTTTTATATTAGAAAAAGGCAAGGTTTATAATAAAAGTATCATCTTTCACCTTATAAGGTTATCCTAAAGGAAGAAGTAATATAATTTAAGATAAATTGAAAAAAAGAAATACTAGAAAAAGAACAATAATCAGTTATGCAGAAAACATATGTAGGGGCAACAAAGACAAAGCTGATTCTTGGGAAAGAAGATAAAGGGAAAAACAAAAATTACTGTTATCAGGAATGATTATCACTGCAGATAACAGACACATGGGGGCCCATAAAGGAAATGCCCTTAAGTTTAAACAAATTGTCAAATTAAATAAAAACTCTATTGAGAAACAAAGCTTTCTAAAACTAACAGAAGAGAAAATCTGAAGGCCTTATTTTTCTTAAATAAATAATGGTGAGATTCAACACTACACCCTCAGCCCTCTACACAAAATATACCAGGTCCATTGCTTCATTGATCGAGTCTATCAACAAGTTCAAAAAGCAATTATCCAAAACTCGTTCAAACTGTTCCAGAAAATGAGGATAGAAGAAACAGTCTTAACTCGTTTTATTAGGTAATTATAGCCCTGAATCTGACATGTGACAAGCACAATAGCAGGATGAAAATGTACTAAAATTACCGACCTGTCTCACTTATAAACAAACACTGAAGTCTTTTATGACATATTATCAGGTCTCGTTCAGTAGTGCCTAAAAGGATAATGCACCTTGGTCACTTAATTTAGGCCAGAAATCTGAGGTTACTTCAATATCCCAAAATTGATATAGGTGCTGAACAATAGATGACTGAAATACTGTGAATCTGTGTATATATAATTTTATGTGCGATTATATATGAATATATAAAAAGAAGTCTATCCAGGATAATAACAAAATCATTGATTAAAAAACCCAATTAAAGATGGGTGGATGCTCAGATGCACTTCACATGTGTCCCTAAAGTAAGTGCAAATTGTAAACAAGTACATGAAATGATGCTCAACGTTATCATTAACCAAAGAAGTAGAGACTAAACTGCGCCGAGCTGCACGTCAGACCCACCGCCAGGACCCCCGTCAGAACCACAGACAGCGCCACCTGCTGGCAAGGATGTGGAGCCACTGAACTCACCTGCATTATCTGGAGGGTAAAACAGCATAACTAATCCATTTCCAAGAGGTATGAAAACAAATGTTCATGAAACTCATGGTCCCTAATCATTAGAGAAAAGCAAATCAAAACCACCCTGAGTTACCACCGATCTCTGGTGAGAATAGCCCACATCACAAAGTCCCAAAGCTCCAGTTGCTGGCGTGGATATGGAGAGAAGGGAACATTTTACACTTTTACACTGTTGGTGGGATTGCAAACATTCTTCTTAATGAAGTATCACAAGAATGGAAAAGCAAGTATCCAATATATTTGATACTAATATGAAGCTAGTAGCCAAACTAATACAGGCACACACAAGAGAAAAACACAATTCAATTCAAGTTGGGGGGAGGGGGAAGGGGGAGGGAAGGGGAGGGAGGGGGATTGGAGTGCTCCCACCTGATGGGCACCATGTAAGGGTATAGAGCATGCCTCCTGGGTGAGGGGAAAACTACAGTGGGGACCTTACCTAACAAACACAAACATTGTAACCTAATCATTTGTGCCCTCATATGAATCTGGAATTAAAAACAAAAAATAAAAAGATCATGGATGCTTAAAAAAGAAATGTTTATGAAAAACTTTACAAGCTGTTCCTAGTACCTGTTAATATCAAAACTGAGAACCACACAAAATTCTCAGGGACAAATGAACAGGTGAACAAGAGGTGTTACTTTCATGCACCAGGACGGCCACACAGTTTCACAAAGAATGAACCAAAAACAGATGGAAAACAATGCTCATCTCAAATCACATTTTTGAACTAAGGATACCAGTTAAAAATAGATATAGATACCTATATATGAATATTTAGATATATAGTTGTAGTATTATGTCCTTAATTTTCTTTCTGAGTAAATTAAACTAGGGAAATAAAAATCAGAATAGTGAATGGGCTTCGGCGCTATGCAAGTGTTCTATACCTTTATCCAAGGAGTGGTAGAAAGCTATAGGTTGATTAAAATCCATCAAACTGTGATCCTCATACCTGAGTATTTTATTTTATCTAATTTATGCCCAAATAAAATATTTTATTTTAAGATTATTTAATAATTTTGTAAGATAAATCTGATAGTAATATATAATTTATCAATATGTGCAAAATATATTTTATCCAATACATAATGCATTAAGAACTTATCCTTTCAAACTATTCATTATTTTCTTATGAATAAAAAGGAAGTTTAATATCAGATCAGCTAAAGTTTTTGCAAAATACACTGAACTATGGAATTTCTCAGAGCTTGCAGATAGGGTGTTATCTGATACCAAAAAAAAGATATTAGGAGTTTTCATGATAAATCATAAAAAAAAGCAAAATTCAAGAATTCAGCAAAGGAAACAGGATGATTTATTCCTTCAAGAGATCGGTACTGATGCTTTGTTTACATCTCAGGTAAATTTTTTTTTTTTAGGCAAATACATGTTTAATTGCTAACATATATTCCAACAAAAATGTCCAAATTGGGTGATTTTTTTTTTAATAGGAGAAAGATGCAAAAATGTTTTTTTTTTTATTTATTAAATCATAGCTGTGTGCATTAGTGCAATCATGAGGTACAATGTGCCAGCTTCATATACAATCTAATATATTTTCATCCAACTGTTTGACATAAACTTCATGGAATTTTCTTGGTCATTACATGAAAACATATGTATTCTACATTTAGTAAGTTTCACCTGTACCCTTCTAAGATGCACCATAAGTGTGATCCCACCATTTGCCCTCCCTCCACCCATCCTCAGGTACATTTTCTCATTTTGCACATTCATATAAATGAAAATAAACAAGCCCACAGAATTGAAACCCTTGGGGTTACCAAACTAGACAAAAATAAACATTTTTCAAAAATTTCTAAAGAAATATTAATTTGTAGACACAAATAAAAAGTGATTGTCAGTTTCAGATAAGTTAAATATGTATTTCTTTCTCCCAGAACATCTCTGGGGTGGGACTATAGCTCTTCCCATCTCTCTCACAAGGTCTGGATGGCAAATTTCATGCTCACCTTATTTTGGGAGATCGCTCTGTTTTGGACATTGAGACGTGCTCCCTGGGATGATTACATCTATAAGAAGTAGTTTTCTTCCCATTCTTAGGTTCAGATTATGATGGAACCGTAACATCCAAGGGTAATTTGATATTTTAATGTTAATTTCAAAAAAGATGGAAATTCTTCAACTTACATGAAATCTATTCATTTCTGTTGTATGTAGTCTTGTGGTTAGCATGTCTCTAAAGAAAAAAAATAGATTGCACCAAGGTACAAAACAGCTTCTTGGGTGGGTTTTCAATAATTTTTAAGTATATGGAGTGTTGTCCTGATCACAGCAGCCAGGGGTGAGCAAGTGGAATGGCGGTAACTGACATCACTGAGGCAATGCTCTTCCTATGACAATGGAACATGACAGTATTTCTATTTAGCCAGGTTAATAGAATACTTCAAAATATAAAATAGACAGTAAATGTTTGGTGATTTCTCAGCCGTGTAATTGTTGGATACCTGATGATGTTTTCTAGTTATCCTTGTCAATTTGTGTAGCTGGAGTTGGTTCACGTTGCCTGCTGTAGCTGGCCTTCCATTGCACTGCAGGTGCACAATTTAAATCTCTTCTGCATCTAATAGATTCAACTCTTTATTTATTCAGTTTTTTTGTGTGTGTGCTAAGATAAAAAGTGCTTTTGTGAACAAACATTCTGGTATGTCTTTGTGAGCATGCGCAGGAGGTTTTGTTGTTTTGTTTTGCCTTCATATATAGTAATAGAATTGCTGGGAGTTTGGATATGGACATCTTCAATTTTAATAAGAAATACCAGGGCATTTTTCATAGGAATTTTACCAGTTTATGTTTCTACTACAAGGTAAAAACACGTTGTTTCTTTTAGCCACACACATTTGTAATCTGGATCTTTTCCTAATTTGATGGTTACTCATGCCATCTTATAAACTTAATTTTTTTTCCCTAATTACCAAGGAGCATGAGTGATTTTGGTACGATGATTGGCTGTTTGGGTTTCCTCTTCCCTAACATGCTTATTCCCGTTTTGGGTTCCTTTTTTGTGTTGGGTTAACAGACATTTTCCTTACTGACACTTAGCGCATTTTTGAATGTTTTTGGTTATACATGTGTTAGTATTTTGTTCCAATTACCTTCTAGGACTTTATCACTAAATTCTTTAGGTATCTTCTAAGCTGGACCTTTAATTTTCAGTTTCACTGGGGCAAAACTTTCAGACTAATCTACTTTCTACATTTCTTACCCTTACAGGAATTCTGCAATGTAAAGTGTCCAATTTCTGGGTTTTGCAGCTGCTGGCTCAGGATAGGTTTGAGCATTCTTTGGCTTTCCCACAACTTCTCCTTTACTCATCTGATTGTAAAATTTTGTTGTGTTTTCGCCGATTACTCATAATTTTTAATTTGGGTTTTCTAAATCTCTTGACTGTGACTTTAGTGAGAGTTTTATTGAAAGAAAAGAAAAGAAAACTTCTGCCTTAATTTATTATGATTCAGTAGAGACTATTTGATATGTCTTTCAAAAAAGGAACTAAAATAGTTGTATTTTTTGAAGTTTCTGTGGTAGGACAAGCCCTTGACTATCAGAAATTTTTATTCAGCAAATGAGCCTTATGTTTCTACAGCACATTTACATTTCTCATTTTACCCTCAATTTCATCAGCCCTCATTGGTCATCCTAGTTCTATTATACAAACTAGTGTGGGAGAGAAAAATCACAGTTTAGAGACCTTAATTATCTTGATCTGAAATATCATGAGTAAGGTAGAACTAGGAATTAAACCAATATTCAACCATAAAGAAAATGGTGACTTTATATCTTTTGTATTAATTTGGGTGGAGTTAAAACACATTCTTCTTAGTAAAGAAGAAGAATAGAAAAGCAAATATCCAATGAACACAATGTTAATATGAAGACAGTAGGCGATCTAATTCATGCCCATGTAGGAACAAAATTTAATTCAATTCAAATTGAGGGAGGGAGAAGAGGGGAGAAGGGAGGATTGGTGTGCTCCTACCTTCTGGGCACAATGTAGGGGTGTACGGGGCCCCTTCTGGGTGTGGGACACAACCTCGATCAGGACTCTACCTAACAAATTCAAATATCACGACCTGGTTGTACCTTCACATTAACCTGAAATTAAAAAAGAAAGAAAGAAATTAAACCAATTTTTTTAATCCACCTGCAGCTTCCTTTCCCACTGAAAAATATGCCCAATTATCTAAAATATGCATTTACCTGAAAAACTAAAAATGAGAAATCAGCTGGGAGCAATTTTAATTCACAACAGGAAAAAAGTCGCAAATTCTGCATGTTTGACGTGTATTGGGGAAACAGACTGAACAAGGCTTTTCCTGGTTTTTTAATAAAGGGAAGACTCGCTCCAGGGCATTGCACTTAATTTCCTGTACTGTTTATGCCAAGTCTTTTGAGAAAAATTTAGTAATCCCGAGGCTTGGAAGAACTGTTCCTAGATAATACTCAACTGGTGCCTTATGGAATTGATTTCAATTTCTGGCACATGAATGTTGCTACAGTAAATTGAGCTTTGATAACATCTGAAAATTTTGTGCAAAAAATGATATACACAATATTCTAATGATTAACTGGTAATCTTTTGTTGACTTTTGAGATGAATTTTAAGAGGAAAATGCTATTGCTTTAAAACAAACATCTCTTTCCAAGTGTCGGGGGGAACTTTTCCACTTTCTTACAGGGTGACAGAGATTGCTCATGATCAGCCCTCCTCACTTAGAGGCCCTGACCGGCTTTTCCCATTTGTGTTTCGATTGCAGATTAGGGAGCTGTTTAAGTTTTACGTTTCATGGTGAATGAAATGTAAAGAATGTAACAAAGTCTATTATTAAATTTACCTGAATACAAAATGTGTGGGTTTTGATCTCTCTGAATCATAATGTGCGTAATACATCTCCCCATGAGGCAATAGGTGAGCTTGTAACTGCTTAAGGACGTAGCTCAAGCATTTTGAAGTTGACATCAAACTTCCACACACCCTAGCTATTTGATATCACTGGGCTCTTACAGAAGAAGCAGCCAGCTGTCATCTTTCTTTAGGATAGTAGAACTTGGACATGAACATATGGAGTGGACATTCTCAGTACGAGGTTTGGGAACTGGGTGAAGGCTTGGTAGATGGCTGGGAGGCTGAGACTGCAGGTGAAGGGGCGCTCAGCCAGACGGGGTCACTAGTGTGAGGACCACTGGGGCAGAGGGAAGACAACAATGACCTCAAAGCGGTGACACCAAGAAGAGCAGATGGTGAAGCCAAGGCTTATAGATCCGTCTCTAGGGGCCATCAATGCCATCTTGGGTGATATTATTCCCAGAAGATGAAGCCATTCCATGAAAGAACCAGAAGGTGAAGAGTTAAATGGTAAATTATTTGTATTTATAGAGACTCATGTATTTTTAATTCAGATCAATGACGTCAGCAGCAGGGCATAGGAGAAATCAGTGGTTTTTTGTTTGTTTGAGGTTTTTTTGCAGTTTTGGCCAGGGCTGGGTTTGCACCTGCCACCTGCAGCGTATGGGGCTGGACCCTAGTCCCTTGAGCCACAAGCGCCACGAGGACAAATCAGTTTTATATGAAACACCACAAGAAGCCCAAACAGTGAGCCACAGAGTTAGAAAGACTCAAGAAGTGTCAGAATTCCGGAAGTTATTGGGAGATTTTTGAAAAAACTTGACCCATTGGTTGTGAAAGGCTGAAGTGAAGGAAGAAATGAAATATAAAGCTCAGCTACACGGCTTGGAGGATGGGAATTATGAGGGTGCGTAGGTCACTATGAAAGTTTTGAGACAGGCTGTGTTATGATCCGTTATTTAATGTCCAAGGAACACGGTCGACAGCATCCTTCCTGAGTCACCTGTGCCAGTTTCAACTCGCTTGGCTTATTGGTGTTGCTGGGAGGGCTTCGTTTGTTACTGTCCATGCTGATTTTACGTTTCTAGGTTTTTGTGCATCTCAAAACTTACAATTGCTAAAGATAGGTTATGTGGAAAGACAGATGTGTTTTGAGCAGAAAAGGGCCAACTTTCAGTTTCAGTGTGTTGCTTCTGAGGATGTTTCCAGAAGGGATCCCTGGTAGCAAGTGGCTTGTACCTGGGATTCAGAGAAAACTCCGGCCCTGAGACCTAAATCAGACTGATCCTTGAGGGCATGAGTAAGACAGGCTACAGATTTGTGAAAGGATTTGTGTAGAGAGGAGACAGTTTCCAGAGGAAAGGAGTATACAAGAAGAAAAGTGGCTCAAAAGATCCTGGAGATAAAAGGAGACACCACAGTTACAGGGAGAGAATTTTTTTTTTTTCAAAAGCCCAATTCATCCCCCAGGGGGTTGGTGCAGCACACACCTTCACCTGGCCTTCCTCCACCCTCACAGTGCTGTAAACTGCTTTATAAGGAGGAAGAGGAAGGACAGGAGGGGGAGACGGAGGGCAGGATGAGGGGAGACGGTGACAGAGGAGTCAGGAGAAATGGCTGGAGTGCAACCTGCTTGGGAGGACAAATGAGATGCTTAGGAAAATGGATTAGTCAGAGAATTAGCGGATTCTCAACAGGGAAGCTCCGTGAACAGCCTGAGGCTGGGAGAGGATGCAGCAGAGCCGGTAGGAGACAGGCTGCCCCGAGCATGCCTCTGAGGCCTCGGGTTGCCAGGAGGCACCTGCTAACAGCTGGGCCTCTGTGTCCATCACCCCTCCTGACCACCACTGGACTCTGAGGCACCAGCTCATCTAGGAAGCCAGGTGCAAAGGGGCATTTACACCACCTGTGTGAAAACAAACCCTTCCATCTTATTGGTATCAGCCTGGTTACTCCCTTGAAACTGTGCGGTCACATGGGTCTGCCACCTGCCACCTGCCACCTGCCACCTGCCCGGCCCCGGGAGGAGACTCCAAGCCTGCAGGTGCCTCTCACCCAAGGACCCACATCCCTGAAACCCTTAGGAAGACTTTAATGATGGGGAGAACAGAGGGGGCTGCACAAAGTAGAGTTGGGCTACTTCCCGGAGTCACGTCTCTGGTCCTTCCCACCGCCCTGCGACCTGTCCAGCTGCTAGATGCGCGCTGCTGCCCGGGTCCGGTCCCGCGGTCAGGGAGGCCGGGCCTCCCACCCCTGCCTGGGTCCTGGTCCTGGTCAGTGAGGTCGGGCCTCCCACCCCCTGCCCCGCAGGCCCTTCCGGCCAGCAGCTGGCCCTGGTCCCCCCAGCCTCCTCACCAGCTGCCCCCTTCCTTGCAAGCGGCAAACTCGCAGCTAGGCAGATTGGGTCCGTATCTCTTCTTTTGAAATTTTGACAAATATCTGACCTACACAATACTAATTACTGTGTAGGTTAGATGACGATTTCTCTGTGTCTCTTTTAATGCTTCTTCTGAATATTCCAAAATATAATTTTTCCTGAAATTTGGGTCTTCTAGCTAAAAGTGCAAGTTTCTTTTCTCTTCTTTTTTTTGAGACAGAGACTCAAGTTGTCACCCTGGATAGAGTGCTGTGACATCACAGCTCACAGCAACCTCCAATTCCTGGGCTCAAGCGAGTTTCCTGCCTCTGCCTCCCAAGTAGCTGGGACTACAGCTGCCCGCCACAACCTCAGGCCAGTTTTTGGTTGCAGCCGTCATTGTTGATTGGTGGGCCCAGGCTGGATTCGAACCCGCCACCTCAGGTGTATGTGGCTGGCGCCTTAGCCTGTTGGGCCATAGGTGCCGAGCCAAAAAAGTGCAAGTTTCTTATAGAAAAAGTATTCCAAGTTTCTCTTCGGGTATTTCTTATAAAATTAATTTGCTTTGTAATGCCAGATTGAGGTTAAGATAGTTTGAAAATCACAATGCAAAATGACAAATTTTAAAAATTAAAAAATGTCACTTACATTGAATCCCACCACACCCAGATGATAATCACACCTTTACAATCACCACCGTTAGCACCACGAATTTTTGAACAGACATATTTAAATCTGTCTTATATTTATATTTGCCTTTCCTTTCATTTTAATGTGTCTCTTGATCCCAGACACTGTGATAGAAAGACACAGATTCTTTTTTGTGCTACTGAGTATGGGCTTACTGAGTATGCTTAAAATATGGCCATAAATAAACATGAACAGAAAGCTGCTTTTTCACACACATGCCTCTAATGGCTAAGGAAAATAAAATACTACTCTGTGCTGTTCAAATGTGTTGCCCTGGCGGGTGCGACCCCTGGTACAGTGAACTTTGCCCATGAACGTGTTCTGCAATTCTAAACATGCGATTCTTCATGGACAGACGTGTATAGTAGATGACATGGCAAACCCCATTTTCTGGTTTTGTCAAGTTAACTCTGAGACATTCTCACTGAATTAATGGTTTAGTTCTGTAAAATCAAGATGTATTTAAAGTAGATGGGGTTTTTAAGTAGACCACAAATAGGCATATTCTATGTCACTAAGGAATATTTGACTGCAATTCTTTTGGGGCATAGGACATATTGAATGTCATAATATACATTTCATTTATATATTTATTCATTGTTTGCTTTCTCTGCTGTATTCATGGATCTGGAACAGTGTAGGGCCCCTGGAAGGTACTCAAAGATAGTCGATGTATAAGTAGAAACAACCTTTCAAAATATATAATCCTTCTGTCTGTCAGTTGTTTGGAAGATGTTTGAAAAAATGTATATAATGCCCAACTGTTAATTCTATTGATAAGATCTTCTTATTATGCTCCTTGGCTACATGAACTGATATGACCATAAAATGACAGGGGATAAATTTCATTCTTAAAATTACTCTAACGTTTTGTTCAAAGAATGAGTCATTCCTTGTTTACAGGTATTAAAATTTGCTTTTAGCTTATCTCATATGTGTTGTGGTTTAAGAAAATGGCAACTTTAACCCATAAAAACTAAGCCTTTTACTTTCTCCTTGGAAAAACAATTGTTTTTAATTTTATTTTTTTTTAACTTTGTGTCAAGTGCTTATACTATTTAGGATAGAACAATGCTATGTTCTGCTTTTGATGAGCTTCACAAGTACAGCTTTGTTTACTGAAATGAATGCACTTGGCCTAATATTGCTAAATTTAATTAAGTGAAGATAATTTAACTTAAAAGTTAGCATCTATCCCCAGCCAAAGATCCCATTCATCTTGCTCTAGCAAGTTGCCTAAGTGGAAAGATCAGCTTTCTACATCACAGTGCAGTCATGGATGTGCAGATATCATTTTCAAAAGTTGTGATTTAGTCAAAGCAAGGTCTAAAAAATGGGTACTTGTCAAAATGCATCCCAGAGTCCTTTCGTGCCCTGTATGCTGATGTTTGCTGTTTGCACCCATCTCCAGGTAGAGCTTCTATGTTCAGGAAGAGTACATTCGACTTAATATAGCCTAAATTAACTAAGTGAAGCAATTAAGCTTACATGACAGTTTTTATTCCCAGCCAAGGACACTTATCTACCTGCATATTATCTGCTTAGAAATTGATTCAAGTATTTTTTGCCATGTTTATTTTCCTTTTTCAGTGATTTACAACTCTAATTTTCAGAATGTAACAGAAACCCAGTTTTGGAGAACCTTAGCATTTTCTAAAATTTTAACATGTGTTTCTATCTATCTATCCATCTACCTATATATATATATATGTATATATATATATTTTTGGCATATAACAAAATGGGCATTGCTAGTTGTGGCTAAAGACAAGTTGTAATTTAGAAGTCCTCCAGTTATGCTAAGTAAAATATCTTTGAAATAGAGTAAGTAGAAGAGTCTGATTCTAACTAATTTTTTCTACAGGCCCCTCAGTTTTATGTATATAAAAGCTTTTTTATGACATTCTTTTGGATCATATTAATATCTTTGGACACTGATCCTATGTAACGGTCTTGATTCGTATAAGAAAGTAATTCTGTTTCGGTCAGGTTTTTTTTTTTTAATTTAAGAGATCAAAAAAGCCATTAATCAGTTTAAATGTCAATTATAACTTTCTCTAAAGATTTAAAAATTACTTTGATAAGTGTTATAACATAAATGTCTACTGAAAGAAAGCACCTAAATTTTAAGTTATAATTTGACATTATGTGGCTATTTCATGTACTTTATTTCTCCCACTTATTGAATTGTAAAAATACATTTGATAATGTTTTTAATTTGTGTCTTAAAACCTAAGCTAGCTAGCATTTATTAACCAATTTTCTAGAATTAATGTTTCCCAGTTTCTTTGAAATTCTATGCATTGTTAGGAAGGGTTAGATTTGTAACTTACAATATGACCTAGCAACTATTAATTCTATTGTTGTATGTGTTTCATACAAATATATATCATTTTATCTCATTAACATAAAGACAATTAAATGTAGATATGACTACAAAATTACAGATTTATTCTCAAGATCAGGCCATTTGGTTCCTTATATTTTTGCCTTTCAAGGAATAACCTGGGTCTTTCTGTGACAATAAAATAGAGAAAATCTGTACATTCACTTTGAAGAAATACATGCCTAGTAGATAAAGTGTGAATATACATTTAATAGTGACTTATGTTTAAATTATTTTAATATAATAGTTGGCATAAGCAAAAATTTATTTTTCACATTTATGTGTACACAAGTATATGTGTGTGTATATGTATATATGTAAATAAAGCTTATTGCTGCCATAAGAACCCGTGAATTTTTTCTCCAATTTAAGAAGCAGAATATGAACTAGTAATGCACACTTTTTTTTGTTACTCTTGTACTTACCTGTTCTATTTTCCTTTACTAGCTACCACTCACTAAACTTCACATTCATTACTCATTTGCTCCCTAAAAATAACTTAAAATGTTTAATAGTTATAATTTTCAGGAAATTAGAAAGAGATATACAGGGAGATCCCATACACTCTTCACCCAGCTTCACCCAAATTTAACACTGTGTGTGAGTGTGTGTGTGTGTGTGTGTGTGTAGGGGTGATTTTATCAGTTAGGGTTGTGAGACTTCCATACAAACACAATAATTAACTGTGTTATCACAAACGACTTCTTTCTCATATTCATGTATGCATGTAAACCCTTGTAGCCACTGATCCACTTTCCATGTCTAAGACTGTGTCACTTCAGGAATGTCACACAAATGCAATCACACAGTGTGAGTGCGTTGAGATCAGCTTTTTCCCCTTGAGTTTCACTCCAGTTGCTGCGGGTATCCCAGAGTTGGTTTGTCTTTATTGCTTGGTATTCCCCATGGCACAGATGTATCACAGATTTAACCACTCACTCATTGAAGACTATTTTATTTGTTGCCAATTTGAGCTGTAATAGGTAAAGCTATTATAAACATCCATGCACAAGTTTTGGAGTGAAAATATGTTTTCATTTCTCTGGAATAATGTCCAGGAGTTCAACTGCTAGGTCATATTGTAAGTCTATTTTTACTTTTAAAGGAAACTGCCAAATTACTTTCCAGAGTAGTTGTACCATTGTGCATTCCAGCAATGTGAGTTATCCAGTTTTTCTAAATCCTTGCCAGCCCTGTCCCCACCCCTTGGTAGGGTTCAGTGGCATCACCGCAGTGAGGGCGTTTCTGTGCAGCTGATGTATCGCACGTCTCTTAATATACTCAGGAACCATCTGTAAAACCTCCTCAGTAAAATTTCTGTTCATGATTTCTGGTTATATTCTAAAATGGATTTTTAGTGTTTATTGTTGTTGTGCAATCTTGAATTTCGAGAGTTTTTAAATTTATGTATCACAGATTCAAGTCCATTTACAGGTATGCAATTTGCAAATATTTCCCGGAGTGAGTAATCTGTTTTCTAATCACATTAACAGGGTGTTTGGCAGGGCAAAAGTTATTTATTTTGATGAGATCTCTTGCTTGTTGGTTTTTTATTTCAGGGATTACAGTTTTGATATGATAAATATTTGCTTAATTAGAGATTCTGACTTTTTCTCCGATACCCTTTTCATAAAAGTGCTATAGTTTTAATTTTTATATTAACATCTGACTCATTTTGAATTTTTTTTATTTATAGTTACATTTTTATTATAATAAAGGGTACAAATCAGGACCAGCCAAATGAAGAGACATAGGGAAGGTCTCAAACACATGGCTTGTGTGCCCTCACCAAAGGAATTGGGGCATGCCACCCTCCCAGTCCACTGATGTGTTCACTAACCGGGAAGCTACATCAAGCTTCAGTATCTGGAGTTTTTATTGGGGTTTAATTGTATATTGATTGTATCACTGGCCACAGGATTCAACTCCATCTCGAGCTTCCTTCTCCATTGGTCAGGCTGAAGCAAAGCTTTAGCCCTCTAATACCAAGGTTGGTCTTGCTGGTGACCAGCCCTCATCCTGAGTCTTCTTACCTCTTAGCATAAACACAGGTGGGGTCCCAGGGGATAATGAATAACAATGCTCCTCTTTTTTTTTTTTTTTATTTTGAGTTTCACTTTGTGGCCTTGGGTAGAGTGCTATTGCATCATAGCTCACAGCAACGTCAAACTCTTGGGCTCAAGTGATGCTCTTGCCTTAGTGTCTCAAGGAGCTGGGACTATAGGTGCCCTCCACAACTCCCTGCTAGTTTTAGAGACGGTCTCACTCTTGGTTGGGTGGGGAGTATTTTTTTTTAATATGTGAGTTTTGTGCCAACTTTCCTTCTTTTGTTATTGGCCTATGGATATTCAAGGTATAAATCTTTTGTTTGAAAGGTTCTTTTCTCCATTGAATTGCTTTAACTCTTTTGTCAAACAGTCACTGGGTATATTTGCGTAAGTTTATTGGTGGATCTTTTATCTGTCCCGTAGATCTCCATTTTCATCCCTCTACCAGCAACAAACGCTCTTAATTACTTCGTGAAAGTAGTAAGTCTTAAAAGAAAGGGAGTGAGCTTTTCCATTCTTCTGTATCAAAAATGTTTTTACAATTTAGAGTCTTTAACAAAAATGTTTTTACAATTTAGAGTCTTTAATTTTCAAATAAATTTTAGAAAAGCTTATGCATGTCTACAAAATGTCTTTCTAAGATGTTGATAGGAATTTCATTTAAATGGTAGATTAATTTTAGGGAGAATTGACATTTGTTGCTATGTTGAGTCTATTAATTAATAAATAGAGTATGTCCTCAATTTAAGGGCTACTTGTCCTATACATATTTGCTATTTTTATATCTAAATATCTTTCTTTGGGGTGATAGGAAGTGGTCTGCTTGTTTGATGTTAGTATATAGAAAAGTCTTAACTTTTGTATGTTTACTTTCTATCTTTTTCCTCAACTCATTTTTTTTTAGTTTTAGTTGTTTTTATTTTTTGATTTTGTATAGTTCCTGGGATTTTCTATTAATACATAGAAAATTAGGTGGTCTGCACATAGAGACTGCTTCCCTAGGAGAGTGCTTCGAGGGCGGCCATATTTAGTGGTGAGGGATGCCCACTTTCTCCAGGATGAGTCCAGAACTTACCTCTCCTCCATAACTGGCCACCAGATCAGATGCTGCTATAATTTTTCATTCAACCATAATATATAACTCATGAGCTCATGAAGGGAGAGGTACTCAGTTACATTTACCTGTTAAAATCTTTCCCGTTGTTTTTCTTTTCTTTACAAAGTTTCCAGCCTTCTTTAGCCATGCTTTCCTTTTGTTTGGAGAGCTTGCTTGTAGCCGTTCTTTAAAGGTGGTTTCGCTAACATCAAATTACTCTAGCTTTTTTCTTATTTTGTCCTCAGTTTTATTCCTTCAGTTTTCCTCATTTGAGGACATTTTTCTTCCACCTTCATTCTTGAAGGGTGGCTCCTCCAAGGACAGAACTGCGCATGACTGTTGCGTTTCTCCTTCAGTAATTGGAAATGGGCCATTTCTTTCTGGCTTCTGTAATTTCAGATGAGAAATCTGCCACTTGAATTTAATATTTCTCTAGAATTAATGCTTCCCCCCGCCTTGCTCTGTTTGTTTTATTCTTCTGTCTTTAGTTTTCAAAATTTTGATTACAGTGCATGTTTGTGTAGATTTCTTTTCTTTCTACTCTTTAGGGGTTTGGTCAGCTTCTTAAATCTAAGTTTATGTGGCAAACATGGGAAGTTTTCAATCATTACTTCTGTGAAAAAAAAAATTTTAGTCTCATTCTTTCTCCTTTCCACATGGAACCCCAATGATACACAAATTAGATCTTTTGTTATTGTCCTATAAGTCCTTGAGTATATGTTAATTTTTATTACCCTGTTTTCTTTCTATTGTTCTGCTTGTGGCATTTTATTCATCTATCTTAAGTTCACTGATCATAACCTCTAGTTCCTTACTAATATTAAGTTTATTCAGTGCTTTTAAAGATTTTTGCTATCGTATATTGGTTGCAGAATTTCTATTTAGCTCTGTCTTGTAATTTCTGTTTCTTTCCTAACATTTTCAATTTTAAAACTTTTCAAGAGAATTCATAATTGTTGAGGCATTTTTATGATTGCTGTTTTAAAATTCATTTCAGATATTTCACCATCTGATCCACTTTTGTGCTGATGTCAATTGCTTTTCTTTCCTAACTGTGTTACCCTTTTGAGAGTGTTTGTTTGCTTGCAGAGGGAAGGAGCAGAGAGAAATGTGTGTACCCCATCTTACCCCAGAACTGTAACTCCCTTACCAGGCTTTTTGAAACTATTTCTGAAGAATATGATGTTTAATTTTCTGGTATTTTCACAATGAGAAGTGTACCATAAAACATGTATTCTCCAGGATGTGATTTTATTTAACACACTGTTTTGAAGATCTGCACAGGCTCCTGCCGTGGCTTCATCCACACGTGAAGCAGTAGGTTTCCTAACACAGGGAACCACCAAACTGGTCTCCCTGCATTAAGTCCAGGGAACACAGGATGAGTCGATGTGGTTACCGTGGAGCCACCATGGCTTTCAATTTTGGCAATAATTATGTGAAAATCTATCGTGTCTCCACATCGGTAGACATCAACACCCACAGTGTGGGACACTGTGCTGCCTCAGCCACACGTGAGAACTGGTGAAACATTCCAAGGTAAATGACTTAGAAACATCAGATTCGTGACCTTGTCTTGTAAGCATGCAATTACACGCATAATTATTCCAGTTCCATCACTGTATCATCTAGTGTTCACTGGCTAACAAAACTACCCAAAGTGTAGTGATTTAAAATAATAGTTATTATTGCTCATGAGTCCGTGGATCAGCTGAGAGGCTATTGTTTTTACCTTTCTTGCTTCTGTGGTCAGCATAGGTCAGGTAAGCAAATCTGCTGATCTTAACTAGACTCTTAAAGGTCTGCAGCCTCAGATGGGACACTGGTCTCCACTGTGTGTGAGCTGTCATCATCCCACAAGCTGTTTTAGGCTGATTGCCATGACCAGCTCTGAAGGCTGAGGGAGAGGGGAGTGGTGCGCGGTGTTCTGAGTCTTGCCCCATGACAGGGACGGGGCGTATTTCCACTGCTGCTGTGCGCTGTTGTTCAGAGTTGACCAAGTGCAGCAGAGATTTCAGGGATACGCGGCTGGGTGCTCTTTCTAGGGTACTTAACAACTGTGATTGTTCCTCCAACCTCCATAGTCATTTGGAAAAATATGCATTCTCCTTCTATTTATGTATCTCCATCAACCTGACTCTGATAAATCAGCTCGCTGCTGTGGCAGAATGATCTGGCAAAACCCATTCTAAATGTAATAAGGTGAATAACATATTATTGAACAACTTAACATTTTTCTGTAAATATTATAAAATAATTATTTAATTTTTAAAATATTCTTAAATAGAAACACTAACAATATTCCCACTTTCCTCAGGCCACATGGGACTTTTGTGCACAGCCTTCTCCCTGCTAACAAATCCTGGCCTCTGTGTGTTTAGCAAGCCATAGTGGGCACATTTACAGCTACTGACAGTAAGTTTAATTTGAGCTTGAAATTCAGTTAGAAGACATTTTATTCTGCAACAAAAGCCTGTGATGTTTTGAGGACACAGAAATATCTTTGTTAACTCCAGCAGGGTGCTGGCGTGAGTCTGGGTGAGGGAAGGCATGGTGCAGTTCTCCTAATGCCGGTAGTGTGAGGCTTGTTTGCTCTTTTTGTATTATTAAGGCGTATGACATTTTTCAAATTGTGACATTCCTTTTAAATAGAGCTCTGACTTGTGAGACTCATATTGTTTGTGAAATAGAAAAAAAAAATTGATTTTGAAAACACAGCAAAACTTGTTCTCCAGAAGAATCATGTCGATTTTTCTTACAAAGTTTATGATAAAACTCAGGTAGTATTTTGAGGAAGGTCTATCTCATTAAATAATATGCCACAGACAGTGACAGTTCCAGATTTTTAAGTAAATGAACAGTGTTCCAAAATACTTTACATTTTATTGATTTCAATCTTTCTTCAACTTTGCTGTATTTGTCATTTATGGTGGAATTTGTTTTCCTTCGTGATACTTGTGTTTCAGGATTCTCAGTGCATAAGAATTTATTTCATGCAAGGCCATTATAGGGCACACATATGGGTGTATCTTTATTAAAAAATACACCCTGAGTCACTGAAGTTGAGGATGTATTTTAAAAAATCATGTGTATACTCTTAAGTTGCACGTTGAATGTTTCCGGTTTAATTCCTTTATCAATAATGGAAGCTGATTTCTGCTTCTGAGAAAACTGAAGTAGAAGCAGGTCTGTGTCTCTCTCCCAGTTAAGTGCAGCTGGAAATCTTGGCCATCACATGTAGAAAAATAGGTGAGGACTCAGAGAGGGAAGGAGACACTCGCAACCAATGGGAAGCTCAGAACCCTAGGGAAGTGGTGGGAGAGCCTGGGGCTTCTGTCCTGCCTCACACAGCCTGATAGAAACTGAAATCCCTCCTTACTTCTGCCTCCCTGTTACAGAGCAAATCCTCGACCTGCCTTCTGCAGGCTGCCCTTTACTTCCCGAACTGCGGTGAAGGCTCCTTTGACCGCCTGTTGCTTTGCTTTAGTTTTTACTTGGTCTCTTCGTTTCCCCCACACTGTTGCATTCAATTCTTTGCAGAAGTCCAAGCAATTGCGTAACAGTAAAAATAAAAAGGGTAATTGTGGGGTTGAGGCTGGTAAACATGCAAACAGGAGACTTCCAGCCATGGAGTTTCTTTTCCCTTCCTGGCTCCTCGTCCTCGGCATCGTTTCCACGTGACGAGTGAGTGCGGTCACTCTGACTCTGTGTTCTAAGGTTAACGCCGCTCACCAATTTCCACAGAAACCAGTGTGGCCCAGGCTCAGGGAAGAAGGCATGCAGTTCTTTAAGGAATGTTCCTGTTTTCACTTCTCAACGCTGGTCCTGTAGAACAAAGACTCATCCTTTTATGGAAAGCTTTAGTGCATATTTACTATTTCAGAAATAAAAGTTATAGCGATATAGAAAAAATGAATAGAGGAAATGGGATTAGGCTAAAATTATTGGTTTATGTTCTGTAACTAAGGAAGCAAAAAACTTACATTCGAAAGGAGGGCAATGGTGGACGTGCAACTGGATTCTGCAACTTATAAATGTAAAGATAAAACCTGAATCACACACATGCACGGTGCTAAGAGGTTGGGATAGCGTTGTAAGAGACTGAGATGTAAGTCTTGTCTCACACATAGGTTACCTGTGGCTGCATTTTTAAAATGCCACAAATGTAATGGTTTAAAACAGCACTCATTTGTTTTCTGTTTCCATGGCTCGGAAGAGTGGGCATAAAACGAATGGGTTGGCTCTTTGCTCAGGGTCTCACAGGCTGCAATCGAGGCATCAGCCTGGCTGCTTTCCATCTGGATCGTGGGGCTTTTCCCACACCTGTTTAGGTTGTTGGCAGAATACTGCCCTTTACCTCTGTAGGACTGAGGGCCCCACCCACTCTCGTGTGCTGGCCAAAGGTTGCTCTGAGTCCCTGACCGCTACCTTTAGGAGGACTTTGGCTTATGTCCCTCTCAACACAGCAGCAAGAGAATCTGTCCCAGTCTAAATCTCTGACCCTGTATAAGAATGCCTATCTGATGGAGTCTGGCCACCCAAGATAATCTCCTTAATACGATTACCTCAGAATTACCTGAGCTGGTGATATTATGGCTGCACTGCCTCTTTGCCTTTGTAGCTGATGGAACCTCATTGCAGGAGTGAAATCCACCTTCATCACAAGCTCTGTTCACAATCAGAGTGTGTCTTGGGACCAACGAAGAACCATTTCTCTTTTCTTACAAGGTTTCATTCTAGTTTGTTCCCAACTTGATCATACTTCATTTGTGGGAGAGTCAATAAAATGCACATTTACAGTCGTCTATGCAAATCTAAACCAGACTCAGAATTGGATTGTGTCTCCTGATTCAGATATGTGTATTTTCAATAAGCTACACAAGTGAATCTCCACCTAGCTGGATGCCCCTGGGATGCTTAATAACCTCTGCCCTATTAAATTTGGACATTTCACCTAGCTATCACTTTATTAAGGTATTAAAGTATTTTCAAACTACAGTTGAGTTCATGAGAGGGTGAGTAACATAAATAGAGTCATTAAAAATTAAATGGCAAAGGAAGAAACACAATTCCAGCCCCTAGAATTAGCAAACTGTTGCTCATGCCTTGAATCACTCTGCCTCTTACAGGGTCAATCCCCCACTCTGCCATAAAACTGCGTTAATAGCTGAGTCTCATAAAAAAGTCATCACTTCTTGGCTTCAAATCAATAACTATTCTCACAATGAATGCTTTTAAGTATTATCACTAATTTAACCTTGGAGTCTCATTCTAAAAGCTGCACTGCTAGCAGTTGAGATCCAGAAGACAACTACTAGCAAAGGAAATCTGGGCAGATTACCAAATATCCTCTTGTACTTTTTAAAAATAAATTAATTTCCCCTAAGTGTGTTCTGTAGAAGTCAATCTTGTCACACTGGCTATTTGGAAAATATTATCGTGTTTCCCCTGTTGAGGATTCACAGAGATTTGAGCTTTTTCTAGACCTTGACAAGAAGCATGGTGAAGCGGTGTCTAAGCGTCAGTGATGGACGCGTCTTCCTCACGCACGAAGCAGATGCCTTGCACATGTCCTTGCTGTTGATGTAAATGCTCATTGGGCTTCTCACACTGTTTCCTTTTTTTTTCTGCCTCTAGACTGCACTCCAGAATGTTGAGACTGCCAGAGAAGTGACCCCAGCAAAAGGAAAATATTGTTCTACCTAAACTCAAGTAAGATCATGACTTTACAAAAAGGTATCATGAGTAAATTAATGAAACAATAGTCGCTTCTTAAAATCTCTATGAAGTGATTGTGTCCTTTGATATTAAGCCTTCTGGAGCTTCTCACTTTGTTCTAGAAAAAAAGTCAATTTTTTAAAAATCTGCTACTATGGGAAAGATAACAATGATCAGAACCTACTCCAGTGTTTCATCGTGGCTAGAGAGTATTTGGATGTATCTTTCCATTAATATCAAATTTAAATGACCACATTGAATTTATCTTGTTCCTTTCATAAGCATTTTTCACAGGAATGAGAGGTATATTTCAGTTTTTCAAAAACCTACCTTATTAGGTAAGGGTGCAGTAACTTGTCATCAAGATGAGAATGGCAGTCACATTCGCCGGTGAGCTGTGGCGTCCTGGGAAGGGCAGATAGGTAATGATCCAGCTTGGCAAAGAGGCCCATGATTGTCAAATTGCCTTTTGTTTGTTCAGAACAAGGTGGGAATAAGTATGAAACTAGTAAAATGGATTAAATACACCTTCAGAAAGAGTGTGAATCAGCATATGTGACGCATGTTGATCAATGTGCTGTCTGACCTTGAGCTAGGCAAGCATTACTTTCAAACCATATGCTGATTGTTAGGGTGAAGAACCTGGCCTGGCCGCCAAAGCTGAAGTCACTAAATCTATTCTAGGAAACCGTCAAAGTGTTTCTGAGTTCTATATCCTGGCAACCAAAGACCCGTGTGTGGTTGCAGTGAGGATCATACAACTCATTGTTATCTTTTATGTTTCAAAAGTGCTAATACTGAGAATTATATTGCCTACATACTGAGACATTAAATTATACTTAAATATGATATTACACTGACAAGAATCTTTGAGTATACTTTCATATGTTATGAAAGTAAAGGAATCTCAGGGCTTGGATGCACCATGTGGATTGCCTATTAAAGACGTTTCCAGGATGGGTTCTCGAGGACCAAGGCGAAGTTTGGAGGCACTTAGGTCGGGCAACGAGGCCTCAGTGTTGCTCTGGGTTCTACATCCTGTCAGGTGTGGACTCCGTATTACGCTTTATGTGTTCTGGTGGAATCCACACAGAGACGGGGTGCTGATGGGCGGAGTCGTCCTCTCTCCACCCCAATCTACTCTCTAATTATTAGGATTCAAGTAGCCTTTTTTCTTTCTTAAACGCCATACTTTCATTATTCAAATAAACACAGCAATTTCTAAAGCACTATTCCCCACAAAGTAAAAAGAACTCTTTCTAGGGCCCTATAAATGCAAAACTATGTCTAAAGTTCTCAAGTGATATTTCATAGCTAGACCTTTTCTTCAACTAAAACGTCACAGAGAAGCCTAGTAGAGCAAAAGACAGGAAGCGAAAAGAGCGGTCTGATTGCGACAGGATTGGGTGACCGAGGACTCGGCCCCTCGGCCAGCGCTTCTCCTTATCCTGAACCCGGAACCCACTCATTCCTCAAAACCTCCGAGGAGACAGGCCTTGATTCTTCTGTGAGTGCTGTGATCTCCCACTTTCTCTGTCCTTCCTTCAAAAGCCCATGTGGAAGAAGTAACTGAAGGATGCACAGAGCCAGGAATAGAAGTGAGAACTTCCGAAACTGAGCTGTGCGGGCCAAATGTGCAAAGCTGTTGCTCTGGAGACGGTGTCATTTGTCATAACCCTGCGGGGACGCCCCGTCTCAGGTGCTGCCATGTGCTCACCTCACCATGGGCAAAGCCCACTCCAGGTGACTACAAAGGTTCCAACCAGCAAGTCCCGACTGAATCCCACGAAGAGTCAGTGTCACAGGTGAAGAAACGAGAGGGCCGCGTGTGCGGAGTGAAAAAGTTCACTTGAGCGCGGCTGTTTCCATTCTTCAAGCACTTTCTTCTGACAATCAGGAAAAGTATTAACATTTGCTATTTTAAAAACCATGGCTGAGTGCTTTTCTAACACTGCGCTACCATCTCAAGTATCTGTCTTGGCCTACGTACATTTTATTGATACTCGTCCTGCTGAAATTTAAAGCTGGACTTGTTTTACATTTGAATTGAAAATAGAGGCTGGTGGCCTGAGTGCCAGCAGCTGCCGCAGCAGGATC
Source organism: Arctocebus calabarensis (assembly GCA_963573935.1). Lineage (NCBI taxonomy): Eukaryota > Metazoa > Chordata > Mammalia > Primates > Lorisidae > Arctocebus > Arctocebus calabarensis. Next base: position 32,362 of record CAUYON010013147.1, read on the forward strand.
CCCAGCCACCTGTGCTGCTGCCACTGTACCTGGGCTTGTTTTATTGTCAGAATAAGGGTTCCATCATATACATACCAGCCTGACGGGGAATGCTACTGCCACTTTGTGTGCTTTGTCGTCTGCAGGCATCTGCCCTGGGACTTTCCTTGGTCTTTCCGAGGTCTGTCCCCTCCCTGTCAAGCTCCTATCAGCCCATTTGCCCACAGAGTGGTTCCTTACATTTCCACATTTCCTCTCAGGCCCGTTTGTGATTTTAGGACCCTTGGCTTCACTGGTTAAAGGTGTCTTTAATTCCTGTTTGGGTGACTATTTGCCCCTCATGGGTATCGAATGCAGGCAAGCTTGGCCTTGGGCCGCCTGCAGACTTCACCACACCCTGGGCAACGTGACGGCTCCACTGCCCATCACCTGGCCGGCCGGGTCTCGCTGCCCATCCATTCGCCGGCCCGGTCTGACCCCACAGCTTCCCTGGGGAGGCAGGTGGAGCCCCCTGCCAGGCTGCTGACAGCAAGGAGCTGCCTCAGAACCAGCTCTAGAAACAAAGGTCTGGCCTTTGTCTTGGTTGTTGTCTGCCTGTTTCCGTGGGAGTTTGAAGGAAGAAACTGTAATTTTTCTTTGTGACTCCAGCATTTACTACTGTGCCAAAATGCATGGGGTCTCAATAAACATTTCAGAAAACTCAGTCCATCGGAAGACGTTTCTAGCAACATTCTGCCCATCTTGGAGTTTCTTTCATGGCTGAGGAAGCTCAGCTGCACTGGGGAAGCACTTGCTGTGACCGTGTCTCCCCTGGTCAGCACGAGGGCATTTCTGGAAAGCCGTGTGTTGCTCTTTCTGGGCAGATTAACCCAGGCTGCTTTACGCTGGTGACTCCTGGTAATTTGCAAAATCTTCAGGTCACCATAAGATTCTTTTGGTGATAGAGAAAACAACAAAAATTTCTAAAACAAATTTTCCCGCGAACATGATGTTAAACGCTGGTCACTCTATCACAGCTGGTCACTCTATCACAGCTGCAGAGGAGTTTTTGAGAAGTGGGACCCAGGGCAGCCGAGTTGACCAATCCCGTCCGTGTCCACTTGGCCCCTCAGCCCTCTGCTTCTCCCCTGAAGCCTCTGCCTGGTGACCCGGGACCTCCCCGTGCTGACCCGGCCTCAGCCGCTGTCAGAGCCCTGCTCGCTCACATCCCTGATGTCTCTCCTGTCCTGGACATGAAGGCCAGTCCTCCCCTGACCTGCGTCTCCCACTGTGGGCAGGGGCCCTGGCTTGCTGGAAAGGCGGCTGCTCCTGGTTGAAGTTCAGGCCCGAGGTTAACCCGAGAAACTGGAGCAGCACTTCAGCCTCACAGGCCACACTTGGTTGAATGCCATAGCCTCTTTACAGTTTATTTTAATTTGCATACGCTAATACGCATGCTCTGAGCTAAAATGCTCGAAGGGCCTCGACAAACAGAACATCGTGTGAGCACATTACATCTGCAGGAAGTTTCCCCACCCGAGTATTCCCTGTGTTTCTAATCTACTCTCCACTGCAGCCCTGGGAACCAGGATCTTATTGCTGCCTCCGCAGCTTTCTTTGCCCAGATACGAGAACCGCACAGCACCCGGCCTCCGCAGACCCGCTCCCTCAGTTAACAAGATGCATTTCATACTCATCCACGGCTCTTTGTGGCTTGACAGGTAATTGTTCTTTTTTCTAAATAAGATGCCATTCTACAATGGAGCACGGTTTGTTTACTCATTCATCTGCTGAAGGTGGTTATGAATCAAGCTGCCATAAACATTCATGTTCGGGCTTTACATAAGCTTTCAAAGCCATTGCCTGAATGCCTAACAGTGTCACTGCTGCGTCCGACACCTTCCCTGTGAGACCTTGACACTGTCTCCCCACTGGGGGAGGAATCATTCTGCGTCTCCGCCACGGACGTTTCCTCCTCCTGTTCTTCCTCCCCTGCTCTCTCCTTCCTCCCCTCCCCACTTACAGACACAGGGACCTTCAGGAAACGTTAGGTAGTTACCCAGTACGTTAGTTTTGGAATGAGGAAAGTGGAAAATACCATCACAAACAACACAGATGAATGGTGCAGAATTGATGCAATAGGAAGCGTCTTTCCCAAAAAGCAGTGTGTACTTACTCGGCATCTCCCGCCACTTCTCTGCAAAATTCATACACCTGATGATTCTTTCCTTCCTGAGATTCTACTTTTCACCAATCCCAGGCCCAGAGCTCTCTCCGCCTCCGCCTCAGGCTCTGACCCTGTTTCTGCTCTTCACATGGAGAGCAGGCTTGGCCTCACCCTCGCATCTCATGAAGGTGTTATCTGGGTGCAGTGCTCCTCCACAGACATGCTCCTTGTCTTATTAAAAGCTTTCCTAGGTTGGTGTTGTCCTACTTGCTGATTTTTGCTTTTGCTGCTGCGCTTTTGACATGACATTCAAGTAATTATTGCCGAGACCAGTTTCAAGGAGCTCTCCCCTGGTCTCAGTCAAGAATTAATGTCTCTGTTTTGTGTTCAGACCTTCAATCTACTTCGGGTTGATTTTGCAGGTGGTGCAAGACAGTGTCCAGTTTCATTCTTTTGCATGCAAACATCCAGGATTCCCACACCACCGTGCCTTCTTGGAGACCTCGAGAAAAACCCGTTGACCATGTGTGCTTGGCTTTATTTCTGGCTCAGCATTCTGTTCCACTTGCCTGTGTGTTCATTTTTATGCCAGTACCATATTGTGTAGTTTACAGTCAGTGGTTAATATAATTTGAAATTAGAAAGTGGGATACCTCAAACTTTATTTTTCCTTTTCAAGATCACTTTGTTACTTGGGTCTTTTGTGGTTCCATTTGAATTTTAGAATTGGTTGTTTTCCTGATTCTGTGAAAAAATTTTGATACAAATTGTATTGAATCAATATATTGCTTTGGGTACTATTAGACACTTAACATTAATTCTTTCAATTCATGAATGTGGCACTCAGAACTAAAAACTTTTGGATGAAGAGGGAACAATTAACAAAATTAAAGGATAACTTAGGAATTGGGAGAAAATATCTACGTATAATATATCAAAAAATAGCTTACTATTTGAAACATATAAGGGACTCCCATAACTCAGTAAAAAAAGTAATTATAATGGGAAAAGTATTTGAATATTCTTTTTTCAAGGGAAAACATATAAATGGCTAACAGGTACAGGACAAGATATTACCTTACATCTTTTAGGATAGCTAGATTAAAAAAACACAAGAGATAATGTATGTTAGCAAGGGTTTGGAGAGAAGGAAGCCCATGGAGACTGCTGGTGGGAATGTATGCTGGTAGAATCTTTGTGAAAACCAGTATGGGGTTTCTTCAAAAAATTAAAAATGGAGCTACCACACTATCAAGCAATCTCTCTTCTGGGTATGTATGCAAAGACAATGACAATGAAAACAGTGCTTATGGAGATATGTGTTCCTGTGTTGATCGCAACATTATTCACAATAACCAAGATAGGAAAGCAAACTAAGGGCCCACTGGTGGGTGAATAGATAAAGAGATCGCCCTATATACACGAAGTGGAATACGATCCGCTTTATGTAACTTAACAAAGAATAAGATACTAACATTTGCAATAACACAGATGAACTTGGAAGAAAAGAAAATGAAATAAGTCAGAACCAGAAAGACAAATAATTTATTATCTTACTTACATGTGGAATCTTAAGTCAGGGTTATCAGGGGTACAGAGGGAGAGGAAATGGGGAAATGTAAGTCAAAAGCTACACCCATGAAATTATAGGAGATGAGTCCGTCTAGAGATCCAGAGACCAGCACACTCCAGTAATTACACTGCATTGCAGACTGGAATCGGCTAAGATGCTCTTTTCCACAACACACACGAAGGTGAGAACTTACTCAGAACTAGAGAGACATGACATATTTAAACATTGTGAATTTACTAAACATCTTCAAATTGTGTGTGTATTTTACCTCAATAAAAACAAGTACAAGAAAATAAGAGGAAAACATCCTTTCTATGATGCAAAACACAGACACAAATTCTATCACCTGTGACAAGTTTTTCACATGCTGATGTTAGTACGTCCTTTTCTATATTCCTATATGGGAACAATTTAGATTATTTTTTGTTTTCTCTACCAAATTGTGACCTCTTGAAGAGAAAGTCTTCAATACCTGTTATTAATAGTCCTTGCTGAGTCCTTGCCATTTCATCCAGCCTGTCTGAGCCACTTTCTCCAGGCTCACAGTGTCAGTTTTGTTTTTTTTTTTGCTGGATCTTATTTTTAATTAACTGAATCTGGCTCACATCCTGTGTTTTTTCACATTCTTAACTCAGACTCAGACCGTACCTCTGGATCTCCGGACTGGATCTTTGCGTTAGATTTTCCGGACAAACTTTAATATAAACATGACTCTGGGTTGTTTGTTTGTTTGTTTTTTATTAGTTTAATATAATTTCATCCTCCTTTTATTTCCACAAACTCATTCTGCAAGCATAGCCGTTTGACTAACCTTCACATCATTCCTAACACCGTGGACAGGTGGGGGAGACGGGTCAGGAGAGGTTCTCAGGTTCTGTTTACACACAGTACATTCTCATTTTGTAAATTTAGTTGAACTGAACTGGCACTCACAATATTTATTGATTCTACAATTTGTTATCTTGAGTATTTAAGAAATAAAATAACATTAATAGTATTTAAGAACGACAGTAACAATGGATGATGTGTAAAGGATTTTCATTTTTATATTTAACTAGTGGTGTTCCTAGTCCATGTATAATGATTGAAGAAAAGTACATGATTGATGCAAATTTGATGTTAGATTTCTCAGCGAATAATAATATATAAATATTTATATGCTTTTGAAATGTTATATAATTTTTTATTTTAAAAGCCAAATTTGGGTCTCTCTACATATTATTTTTTGATGTGTAGCAAAATATATGAAGGAAAAGAATAGATTTTCCTCCAATGTAAAGGAAAATCGATAGTTTGAGAAAGGGTCAATTGACCAAATGAAGAAATACGGTTCCCTTGAAATGAATGTCATGAGATAGTATGAGAACTGCTATGCTATTTAAAAATCAAGCCATATTATCAAGATTATTCTAAAGTTTTGTGTTATGGTGTATAATGTATGAATTCAAGGGAGAAAATGGTGACATCTAAATAACAATAAAAGATTATTTTCCACAATAAGATCTATACGAAGAAACCATTTCAGAAGAATGTTATTTACAAAGTGAGAATCACAGCCTAAATCCCTATGAGTTGAAAAGAGAAAAGATGATGTACCTATAATAATAACATAAGCCAATTATATCATGTATTATGCCTTTTTTGAAAATTTGAATGCACCATTTAGCTTTGATATATACACAGCAAGCTCTATTATTGTCGATTTCATTTCTCCAAAGTTATACGTTGAGATAATGCCAGATCAAGAACTACCTTTTCAGATTTTCATCAACTATTCCAAATGTTTTTTCTTCATGGCACAAACCACTTTAATACTGCATGGTTTAAAACCTAAAAGAAATGAATCATCAGTTGAGAAACATATAATTAATGAACTGCAAAAAGGGTTATAGAAGTCATTGTCCACTAGGCAAATTTGGAGACTAGAGGCAATGGACACGTTCTTCTTCTTCTTTTACTCAGAGGTACTACTCTCACAAACTGAAAAGCCACTGGCACGTCATGTCAAATGGCGGCCAACATGTATCGTATCCTAGATGGCCTGATGCATTCTCTCATTCTTCCCTAAGATTTTGAACTCTGAAACTATTCTCTCTACTATTTTGCCATCAACAAAATTTTCTTTATCCCCTCATGTCCCATGACCTTTACCTTCTTGCCCCAATTCAAACACGGATATCCCATGGGACTGATGCTTCATCTCTGGCCTTCAAACATGGTGGCCGGGTCTTCCCCTGCAAGTTGGGAACCCGGCAGGTGCCCACCCTTCTCCTCTTTGCTCGTCCTGATCTCTTTGTTTCCTTTGTTCATCTCCACCTTGTCGACAGATATTCATACCCAGACACCCTGTTCATTTACTAAAGATTTTCAGACTTTAACAACAATAGTTCTCTACGCTGCTTCTCGTTCTTAGGTTTGGCTCTAAGATACAAGATCAGTCCCACAGCTTGGCTTTCCGTCCTTCACTGCTTTCCCACCAGCTGTCTGTCCTTCTGTCCACAGTCATTCCCTAAATGGTATCATTGTGTGTGACCATCCCATCTCGGATATCTCAGTTTTGTAAAACAACTCTATCTCCCACCTTTACAATTCACTTACATCAGGTATGCAACGCTAGAGTTTGTTAAAGACGTCAGTCCTAAACCCTCTACCTTGTCAATGTCCACAGCACTCTGTGAGTTCCTTCCTGCCATCATTCTATAACTCAGTTTCCAAAATATATTAATGTGTGAATGATATATGCCCTCTGGTTTTGGCCTTTTTCTCCTTCTTGTAACTGACCTGGAAAAACCGTAACCAGTGTTGACTTGGCGCCTATAGCTCAGCGGCTAAGGTGCCAGCCACATATACCAGAGCTGGCAGGTTCAAATCCAGCCAAGGCCTGCCAGAAAACAATGACAACTGCAACCAAAAAATAGCAGGACATTGTGGTGGGCCCTGTAGTCCTAGCTGCTGAGGAGGCTGAGGCAAGAGAATCCCTAAGGCCAAGGGTTTGGCTGTGAGCCGTAGGGCCATGGCACTCTAACAAGTCAAAAAAAAAACAAAACCCTTAACCAGTGTTAAAACAATTTTCTATCTGCTCACCTAAACTGCAGATCATGAATTAAAATTATATATATAATATATTGTTTTATATATATAATTACATATATTGTTTTATCTATAATTATATATATGTATTGTTTTATATATATGAATGGAACCTTTATGCTCCCATGTTAGCCAAAATTTTTCACTTTTACTTTGGATGTTTTGTCATCAATTTACAGACTTTGTTCTGAAATTGTGTCTTATTTATTCAAGTCTCTCTCTCTCTCACTCTACTCGCCTTTTCTATTCATATCAGGACACAAACATGGTTATACTTTAAAATTAAAAATAAAATTCCTTCTTCACCTCCACTTCTCTATTTAGCTCCATCCTGAAATGTTTGTTTCCCACAATTCTAAACTCATCGAAGTCTAGTAGCTGTAAGCATTCCTTGCTTCCAAATATTCACATTTTATTCACTTTGCAACTGTTACAAATAGGCTTTGACCATTCCAGGGAAATCATTCTTACCCAGGTAACATGTGTCTCAACCCATTTGCTCTCAGCTTAAAATAGTCACACTTCAAAATTAAATATCATTTTTATAGAATTTAGGCTTTATTTTTTTATTCATTTATTTTATCTATTTATTTGCAGTTTTTGGCTGGGGCTGGGTTAGAACCCGCCATCTCTGGCATATGGGGCTGGTGCCCTACTCACTGAGCCACAGGCGCCGCCCTAGGTTTTATTTTGTTTAATGACCAGTATTTATTTCCATTAATTGTCTAAGTCTTTTCAATTTATAAACAAATTATGAATTTTGTGTTTAGCAAAACAAAGGAAAATTTACTGTTTTTCTTAATCAAGGTGATAAGAAAAGTATTTTTCTTAATCACTCGGTGATACTAATTTCTCTGAAATGACAAATTCTTTCACAAGGTGATCAAGTTCTATGGCATGCTTAGGAAATAGACACAAGCTGTGTTAAAGTTGTCTAAAAAATACTGCTTAGGTCCAAACTTTAGGTTACCATTCAGGAGTTGTGACACCCTTGAGAGTTTCTTAAATTATCAGAGTCAGTTCCCACAGAGATTATAATGTTATGATATGAAGTGATGGATAACATTTGTAAAGGGATTAATGCAATGTTTATCAAATGATTTCTCTTCTGGCTTTAAAGTACACAAATAATTTGGGGAAATGTTATACTGAAAATTTTGTTAGGCACAGTGTGGTGGCTCACACCTGTCATCCCAGCACTCTGGGAGGCTGACGCAAGAGGATCACTAGAGCTCAGAAGTTTACGACCAGTCTGAGCAAGAATGAGACATTGACTCTAGTAAAAATAGAAAAACGAGCCAGAAGTTGTGCAGCACCTGTATTCTGAGCTACTTGGGAGGCTGGGGCAGGAGGATTGCTTGAACCCAGGCATTTGAAGTTGTGGTAACGAGGCTGACACCATATCACTCAATCCTGGGCAACAGAGTGAGATGCTGTCTCAAAAGAAAAAAAAAAAAAACAACTTTATTTTATTTTTACAGGAGTCTAGTAAAGTAGATGATATTCCTGGACCCATTTGTAACTGATAAAATTTAAAATAAGCTTAGGAAGCAACGGTTGCAGAGAATTCACAAGCATGTCCCCTTTCTCTTGCTATGAAATGTTCCATGGTCAGAAGCAAAGCTGTGTGTGAGATCTTGATATTTGACAGGCATTTAGAAGGTCGTGGACAGTAACTTCCATAAAGCACTATAATCAGTGAAAGCAAATCAATAGTGAATGTCTATTCCACCAAGAACAGACGATCGCCCCTTTCCTGAGGGCAGTGCTCCAAAGTTTCAACCGGGCTGACCGCCCAGAAAACAGTGCTGTCTGGGGGTCAGAGGTCCGTGTTGCTCTGTCCACGCAGGCCACTGTCACGGCACCTGAGCCACTTTGTCACCAGTCGTGGAACCCGACAGTAATGGCTGGTGGAAAAGACTGGCTGACATGAGCAGCATAAGCCATCTTATTTTCGTTGGCACGTAGAACGCAGGTGTCTTTACAGTCTGTGCTCGTTGTGGTTCTGAGAGCTGGACTCTGCCCACCTGCTTCCTCACCAGACCTCCCTGGGCCAGTATTCAGATCAGGTTCCTTCAGATCCTTAACTAGACAGGCCGCATTAGCCTGTGTGCATGAATTGGTGCCATCCCCACTCAGCCAGACGGTGTGGCACAGACACCCATCCCAGGTCTGCCCAGCAGGGGACTGGCCAGCGCAGGGGGTGCTCAGGCCTGGCCTGCCCACTCTCAGGGGGGCCTGTGTGTCCCCCAGATCCGTCAGGGAAGTAGCCAGCAGTTTCTTCACTCTGGGTTTGTCACAGGGCACCAGTCTCCACCAGGCTGCGGGAGAAGGTCAGGACTGGAGGCGTGAGGACAGGCGCATTTGGGACACTTCCTTAGTGACTGACGCCTTCCAGGCTGCCTGGGCCCCGGGGGCTCCCACGCCCATCTGCTGATGAGGCACAGCTGTGCACAGGCAGCTTCGAGGCTTTTGGGGCCAAACTGTACACAGCTCGTGCTCAGGGTGCAGGTAACTTGCTGGCCCATGGTCCAGCTTTTGGTTTCTACTAACTCCCCGTTGCAGGCCAAAACCTGCTTTGCAAAAAGAAAATAAACATCTACTGAGGGTGGCAGAGCCCTACTGCAAAATCCTGAGGGGTTGCGCTGCCATCTCCACGGAGCTTCCCTGTCTGCAGCGGGACGGGGTTCTCGCCACCCCAGAGGCAGCAGCCCCGACCTCCTGGGGAGCCTCTGGGCTCCAGCCTGCACCCGAGCACCGGGGGGACGTTCTGGGTCACTTTGTAAACGGGATGGAGCAGCTCTCCCAAGGAAACAAATATATGCTTCCTCCAAACTCCAAAGAGGCCTATTAGGAATAGTACAAAGGTTCAGAAGGAACAATTTGTCCCTACCCTTGGAGGAGATATTTTGACAATCTCCAGACCCCTGGAAGCTTTGGGAGCAACACAATTAAGCCAACACAGAAACTATGAATTTAAGAATAAAATGCATAAAATGAAAATGCAATACATTTTTCTTGTTAAATTATCTTTATAATTTTTTTTATTGATTTATCACAGAGCAGTGGTTCTCAAAATTGAGTACACAACAGAATCACTTGGACAGCTTGGTCAGACTTGGATTTTCTGGGCATCAATCGTAGAGTTTCAGAAACGGCACTTGTGGGATGAAGCCTGTGAATTTAAAGCTTGACTCAGGTCCCAGGGCTGCTAATGTGGGGACTCCACTGTGAGAGTCACTAGGGAGAGAGGGGGGTGGATGATTTATGTCAGAAAGTATAGGGAACTGTACTGTGATCGGTCACTGACAGTGGCTTGTACAGAAATTGTTGTGGGGGAAAGGATTACAGCCCTATGCCGAGGGGGTTAGCCACATTCCGACTCCAGGGTATCAGGTGGGCTACGCGAACACACAGAACCCTGTGTCAGTTCAACCAGCATCTACGTACCTGCTGGCATTTATACAGCAGAAGAGAGCAGTTGATGTATTTCAGAAGACAAGCATTTTAATTAGTATGAAGGTTAATATTGTAAGCATTAAACCTAACCTTTCTAAAAATACATAAAAACAACAAAATGAATGTTTAAATGATTTTTGGTAGCAACTCTCAGAATTAAAGTTCTCTGAATTCTAACTTCTAATCTAAATTAAGTTCTTATTTCAGTTAATTCTTAGAGCATGTTTGAGTTTAAGTTATTTTACCAACAGTGTGAAAACATTTGTTTGTGTTATGGCATTACTTATGTTTGAAAATTAAATTATTCATAGAGTCCTTTGGTAGGACTCTCAACAAATATGTACTGGATTCTTATTATTCTATTCCTATCTAATATTCTTCTATATTAGTTTGCATATTTGCTACTGAATTTCAAAGAAAAATAGGAAATAATTCACTTCCTTTAAGGAGCAGACTGGCTAGTGTTTTATAACTGAGTCTTCACCGAAGGGCATTGGCTTCTGATTCTTCCGAGAACAATTTTGTAGTTCATTGAATAAGATACTTTGTTTCACGCAAGTTCCACCTGTTAACCGTGTTTTACAGTCACTGCTGATTGAGATCAGTGAGAGTAACAGGCAGTCAGATTTATGTTCCAGGTTTTCTGCTTTTAAGATTACGACTCAGATTTATTTTTCCTCAATATGTTTGATTTAAGTCTGCTGTTGATAATCCTGACAGCAACCAGGGAAACACACAGCCCCAGATGATTTATTCACATGGGGTAAAAGTAATAAACTGGTGGTAACTAATTACCATGTCGTACATCATAAGGGTTTTTTGTTTTGCATTTGAAAATCTAAGGAAGGTGTAGTTGCAGAAGGTGCTCTTTTTTCTTTAAACGTTGCTTGTGCCGCGTAGAGGTAAATTGTTTCAATCAGGCTTCTTGCACACTCTTGCGGAATCTTTGTGAGGCATTTTACCACTTCCTGTTGACAAACTGCAAGACCCTAAACGCAAGGCAGACAGGACACCTTGGTCACCCGGGGACGGGCAGTGTGACGGCTCCCGGTGAGGAGGCCGCCACCTGTTCAATGCAGCTGCTGAAGCGAAGGGACAGGAGCACGTGAGACAGCCAGGTGAGGTTGGAGGGGAACAGAGCAAAGGTGGCTTGGAGGGAGCGCGCCCCCCAGGAGAGCGGCCTGCCCTGCTCGCCAGCACACCGGGCTGCCTCACTGTGTTCTCTGGATAAGCACTTTGCTGTTCCCTCTTTCACTGGTCTTCTTTTTACAGTTTACCATTTCAGTATTTTCTGTTTTCTTTTGCCTTTCCATTCATGATAAACACTCATTCTTTCCAAAGCTCACAGGCTTATGTTAAAAACATCACGTGGGGGTATACACCATACACACACACTCACTCCCTCGCACACACGACTGTGATTTCCCCAGGAACAAACCTAACAAACTCTCTCTGACCTAAACTATAGGCATTAGATGTAACCATTTGGGGATGGTAAGAAATTTAAGATTTTCTTTTAAAAATTACTTGTATCTGTTTTTGATTCATCAAAAGCAGTATTGAAAGATAATAGGAGAACAATGCTTGGTAAATCACGATTAATTTTGAAATACCGCATTGTTGGCACAGGTGTCTCTAATGTGCCTGGTGACTCAGCAGGATCCCATTTATTCAAGAGCACAATTTGAAATCATTTACCTTGCTGTCCTTCACTAATTAGCTGGGAATTATGTTGTAAAACCCATCCTTTGCTAATGCAGAGTTTCGAGGGGAAACCTACTGTCAGGATGGGACGGGGGACAAAAATCACCATTAAATATTTGCCCTCTCAGTGTATCACCTCAGCTGCTATATTCCAGTGGGATAATAGATGTGCAAATTTCCAAATTGTGCCGTATTGATTTTGCCTTTCAGTGTTTACTGGATTGCAAGGAGGCTACTTGTGCGTGGCTGGTGTGCTGAGAGCCAGAAGGCTGGGGACCTGCACAGGGTGTGTGCAAGTGAGAGCCGGAAGGCTGGGGACCTGCACAGGGTGTGTGCAAGTGAGAGCCGGAAGGCTGGGGACCTGCACAGGGTGTGTGCAAGTGAGAACCGGAAGGCTGGGGACCTGCACAGGGTGTGTGCAAGTGAGAGCCGGAAGGCTGGGGACCTGCACAGGGTGTGTGCTGAGAGCCGGAAGGCTGGGGACCTGCACAGGGTGTGTGCAAGTGAGAGCCGGAAGGCTGGGGGCCGGCAGAGGGTGTGTGC
>CAUYON010013150.1:0-35750 GCA_963573935.1 Arctocebus calabarensis
ATGGGGGTTCCACATTTAGTCCTAAGTGTGAAGTGAAGGAGACACCAAGGCACAGGTGTCTCCTCAGCAGTTGTCCAGTCTTTTTGGCAATTGGAGCCTCTGGTGGAGGTTGGAGGTCCCCCTCCTTGCCTGTCATCCAGCCTGCTGGCTCTTCAGCTGGCTACCGCACTGCCGACACTGCCAAGGAGGAGGCAGAAGGGCCGCCAGCCCCGCTGAGCTGGCTAGGGCACCAATTGTCCTGCATCAATTCTCCCTCTCTGAGTAGAAACTTCAACGGCTGTTAGGGAAAAGGGGTGAAGACTCGCTCTAACTACTTCCTGCTGAATCGGGTGATGATAGAAGGGGGCAGTTGGGGTTTCTCCAGAGGAGAGTGATACAGGGGTTTATGGACTGGAACCACCTTTATTGCATATGGCTTGATGACATTTCTGGAAAACATAAATCTGATTAGTGTATTTAGTAATAGGCAAAGGTAGAACAGTGTCAGGTCAGAAGCACTTATTCAATGATGCTAAAAGAAAAACATATTATGGTTTTTCTTGCTGTTTCCTAAATAATAACTTCAAACTTTCTTTTGGCTCACAAGTGTAGGTGGTCTGTGGTTGGCTGTCTTCATTACATGTTTATTGGTTAAAGTGATGTTTCAATACATGTGACAGACTTCTGTGTTTCTAAGATTCCCAGGTTGTATGATATGCTGCAAAACAGAGAATCACTGCTCTCATCCAGCCAGGCTCTGCTTCGCTGCTTTGTAAGCCCTTCACCATTTACACCTGTTAAAATCCTTACCATTCTTCAAAGTCCAGCCAAAACGCCACCCCTTCCAGGAAGTCTTCTCTCATTACCCTAACCAAATGTTACCACAGCCTTTCTTTAAATTCCTAACCACTTTGTTCCATGTATATAATTTCTTATTGTTACAATAATTATCATTTTTTTCACCTTTAAAAATGTATATTTACAGGAACAATTCCCCTGGGACTCTTAGAAAAAAAAGGTCCGTTTGGGGGAAGTAAAATAATGGAGATGAGTATAGCACTGTCCCCCAAATCACCAACCCCCGGGTGCCTAGACCTGGGCTGGGCCGGTGCTGACAGGAGGTGTGCCCAGGAGTCTTCTGAACCCACCCTCTCCAGCCTGGAATCAAGATAGGACAAGCTTTATGTCCCTAGTCCTCCCTCCCAACTCCAGGGACACTTAAAGGGTCCTTTGTACCCGCCCGCAGGGAATTGGGGGGCTGGGAGGGAGGGAGCTGAAAATACACGTTTGGTATCAAAAATAAACACTTGGGGGTGGCAGGAAGATTCCCTCCCCAAACCCTTCCTTCCCACCCACCCCCCATCAGATATAGGAAGAGATACCCCCCTGGCCCCTATTGAAAAGCCCCATTTAAAAATAGATTATACTATCAAAATGGCAGGGGGTGAGAGACAGGGAGACCTGGAGTACTGGTTGGAGGGGTCCCCCAGATGGGGACTCCCAAAAAAACCCTCCATTGGGAGGTAATAGACAGGACTCCAGGGAGTTTGGCAGACATAGGAATGGCTTCTCAGGGGGGAGAAGAAGAAAGGAGCATTCCTCCCTGGCCAAAACGGTTCAAAAAGGGACAAGCTCTCTGAGAGAAAGGTTGGGGAGGTGGGAATTCCTATTCCAAGGATATCATATTTCTTTGGATAAGACTCCCAATCCATTAAATGGTACAAATTCTTCCTAGACCCTTGAGTATAGCCAGGAATAATAAAACCAAACAAACTATGTGTTCTACACACACCCCAAAATGGAGATAGGCTCCCTCCTGTCCCCAAGGGCAAGCTGAGAAATAAATACAGAAAGGTTCTTCTCTTCTTTCCCCCAGACCCAGAGTGTCTTGTCTTGGGGGAAAAAGTGGGAGTAGGGCAAGATGTCCTAACCACCCCCCTAAAAGGGTTGGGCCAGGCTCCTCCCAGTGGCCTTCGAAAAATAAATAAACCGCCCCTACCACTAAAGTAGGAGACGTGTAAGGCGGCCACCAGGAGACTGATGAAGAAGACGGAAGTTGTGTGTTTTCTGTGGAGGAGTTACTGAAGATCCTTGTTTCGGAGAATCCCCACCCCACCGCACCAGAGCGTAAGTCTGTCGGTTGAACTTTGTTTCTCCTTGAGATGGCTGGCTGGAGAGAAGTTCAGGGGCATGGATGCAGTGACCGCAGAAGGGGTCGAGGGTGGTCGTTGATGGCTTCTGGGGCCCAGGGGAGAGCACCACGGGGGTGGAGAGGCCGTCCACGCCGATGGAGGGGATGTGCACCTGGGCGCTGCCACTGGACGGAAACTGGAAGGAGCGCTTGGCTGGGCTACGTACGGGGCACCAATGCAATGGACCAGGGTGCTCCAGAAGTGAATGCTGGGAGGCGGTGAGCTGGGCGTCAGCAGCACCGGGCCAACGTGTGCGTAGGGAGCAGAGACCGAGTCAGTGCTGGCCCAGGCGCCTGCAGACCCGAGCCAGGCCCCGACCCCGGAGTCCGTTCGGGGCTTCTGGACAATCTGTGGCTGGACAATCTCAGTGCTAGAAGACGCCAGGGCCCCACGGGTGCCATAGTCTCCATTACGACCCGGGCAGCCGGGCAGGAATGCCTTCTGGCTCAGCTTAAACGGCTTCGGGCCCAAACCCTGCCTCCGCCTCTACATCCAACTCTTCCTTGTGCTCTTCCACTTTCACTTCTGGAGGCAAAGGCCGGCCCAAACCCTGCTGCGTGTTCAGCTCTTCCGACTTCAGGTTCTGGGCCCCAGGTGGAGTCAGGATGAGCTGCAGAGGCAGGCCAGCCTCCTCAGCCTCCAGGCGGTACTCCTGCTCCCCGAGGGGGGCGCTACCCTCCTGCAGCAGCAGTGTTGGGGAGCATCGAGGCAGGCCGAGGGTGGGGGGTGGCTGTGGCTGTGGCAGCAGGGACTGATTGGTGAAGGTGGAATAGAGGCCGGAGCGCATGTACTCGATACGGCTGCTGCGCGCCAAACCGCCTGGCCCTGCCATTCCTGCACCCTGGGGTGTGCCTGGCTTTCCAGAGGCAGTGCCTCCCAGGGTGGCATGTACAGCAGCAGGGGCCATATGTGCCGCGGTGGAGGTAACAGACACCTCGGGCAGGGGTGGGCAGTCCTCAGGGGAACACCCTGCGACCTCGGGGTAGGATACAAACTTGTAGACGAACTTCGGGCCACTCACCTTGCGGATGATATTCTTGTCATCATAGTATCGCAAAGCCCGCGTAATTCATGTTGGTCTTGTTCTTGCGCAGCCCCCACAGCAGGGCCACCTCCTCTGCATCCACCAGCTTGAACTCACCGCATCCCGTGAGGTCCAGGAGATGATGTGGCCATTGCCTTGCTCTCTCAGCAACTGCGTAGCGCTGCGGCGGTGTTGGCAAAATTGGCAGCTCCTGGGGGCGGGGGCTCCATGCACGGCCCCGCCCCCCCAGGCCAGGGTTCCGAGGCAGCAGCAGCACCCACAATAATTATCATTTATTTAGTTTTCAAAATTCTTACATAAATCTCTCTTCCAATCTTTATTTGCTGTATAATGGAGGCTTTATCATTCCCAAGTTATAGATGAGGAAACTCTGGCTTACAGCGTATATGTGGGTTTCTTTTCCAAGTTCACACAGTTGGTAAATGAGCCTGGGTCTCCTGACCCCATACAGTCTTGTTGTTGGAAATATTTAAAGCAGAAACGAATCCCCTTTCATTGCCATGACAGCTATAAAAATCACCTTCGGAGCACGTCAAATGCACGCACCTCAGTGCCAGCCTGAAGGGGTCCAGCTCACTTGAGCTGACAGGCCTGCAAGCCTGGATTTTCATCAGACACCTCCAGGTAATTCTCATACAGGAGATAAGGGGCCACACTTTCAGAAACACTCTTCTAGGTGGTTACACACCATACAGAGATTGTAGGAGAACCTCCAAAGTGCCATTTTACCCATGTAAAGTCAAGATTCAATAATAATTAAGAATTAACAGTGGAGAAAACAGTGTTTAGCTAGTACAGATCACTGCCCTGTGCCCGACAACACTTTTCCTCTGTAATTGTGAAACTTGCTTCTTTAAAACCACAACTGCCAGTTTTCCAGATGAATGGGTAGCAGGCTGACCAGACGTCTGCTCAGGGATCAGCGCAAACCTCCTCCTCTGCCCCGTGACAGGTGTGCAGACCTTCCCCTCTGCCCTGTCACAGGTGCGCAGACCTCCTCCCCCGCTGCCCCATCACAGGTGCACAGACCTCCCCCTCTGCCCCATCACAGGTGCGCAGACCTCCCCCTCTGCCCCGTCTCAGGTGCGCAGACCTCCCCCTCTGCCCCGTCACAGGTGCGCAGACCTCCTCCCCCTCTGCCCCGTCACAGGTGCGCAGACCTCCTCCCCCTCTGCCCCGTCACAAGTGCACAGACCTCCCCCTCTGCCCCGTGACAGGTGCACAGACCTCCCCCTCTGCCCCGTGACAGGTGCGCAGACCTCCTGTCCCGTGACAGGTGTGCAGACGTCCCCCTCTGCCCTGTGATAGGTGTCACACTGTATTTCTCCTCTGGAAAGCACAGGGTCATTTACAGCTGTTTTCATCACAGAAGGGTTTTGGAGAAAACTCATTTGGCTCAGAGTTTTCAAATCAAATATCCCTCATAACAGACTCTTTGCTGACATTTTGTTCAGTTGGCTAGCACGATGTTTGGAGGCTACCTGGAAAAAAAAATCTCTGCCCAGAGTAGAAGAGGACCGCCTGTTTCCATGAGACAAGGTTGAAGTATTTGAAATAAGATACATTTTCGCAACCTTGACATCCTGAAGAAGACAGCGTTTTGGTGCCACCCAAGGTAGAAACTGCCATTTGCCAGTTGGCATGAACTTTCCTCCGTGGTTCACCCTGGCCTTCGGGTGAACTTTGTATAGTCCACGAAGACTGTTCAGGCTTATTCATTTTGCAAGCAGGATCCAGGCATAAAGAAGGCTGTTCAGTCGCTGGAGGAACAGAGATTTTTTTCTTCCTTGAGAGAATCTGCAGTCACCTATGTGGTGTTATATAGAAAGAGGACAGAAGGTGATGTGGGACACGCCTTTGTGTCTAGTTTGAACTGAGTTTTAAAATAGAGCAGAAGCTCTCTATTCGCATGATCACCACTTGAATTTAGAGCCAAAGAACTCCTGCCTTCTCCCCTCCCGCTCCTCAGAGTCTTCTGCTCCTGAGGAAGGTCAGAAGTATTTGGTCAGTAATCATGACAATACTGAGTGTAAACCACAGGGCCTTGATCTTGGTAAAACAACAACAACAAAAAAAAAACACCTTGTGCATTTAGCTTCTTGGAAAGAGAAGTAGGAAACTAAACAGCTTTGGGGTTCGGGGGCCGAAGGGGGGTGTCCTCAGTTAGGGGTAGGTCAATCCACTTTCCCCCTTTCAACATGCCCCTGTCTCCTGGGAAGCCAACCTTTACAGACTGCATCCGCTGGCTTCCTTTGCTTCCTGGGTTCTTCTTGGGTTCAGCCAGTAAGAGGCACAGAGACCCAGGACAGCGGGAGAAGGAAGTTGTGATACTTATCCCTGAAGGTCGGTCATTCAAGGTGTGTATGCTCTTGTAGCAAAGGATACAGCTCTTATCATGAAGCCCTCCCCTGCAACTACCCTTTCCTGGCTCCAATAAGTATCCTCTTCCCACTGGCCCTGGTGCTTCCTGTCTAGAGAGAGTAAAGTCCCCACCATCACTAGCTATGATGTGAGTCTGCTTTCTTCTGATGATTTCCCTTGACTTTGTCGATGCCTTTGTACATAGTCCCTTCCTTAAACTCTCCCCAGGCCCTAATTTGAATGTGTCATCTGTGCAATTTTCTGGGGTCCAGAGTTCCCATAGAAGGCTGCCCATGAACAGGCTGTGTCCAATGATGTTGGGCTTCCTAGTAATCTTGGTGGACAGAAGCTAGGGGTGGCTTTTGGAAAGTAATGAAAAAAAGTTCACAAATAAGATAATAAGCCAGGTATGATCAGAATTTTTACCCCCAGCTCAGCGCCTGTGGCTCAACGGGCTAAGGCACCAGCCATGTACACCTGAGCTGGCGGGTTCAAATCCAGCCCGGGCCCGCCAAACAACAATGACGGCTGCAACCAAAAAATAGCTGGGCGTTGTGGCAGGGCGCCTATAGTCCCAGCTACTTGGGAGGCAGAGGCAGGAGACTCGTGTGAGCCCAGGAATTGGAGGTTGCTGTGAGCTGTGATGCCATAGCACTCTATCCAGGGTGACAGCTTGAGGCTCTGTCTCAAAAAAAAAAAAAAAAGAATTTTTACCCCCAAAATAAACACCTTCTCAGACACTCACAAAGCCTCCAAATATATTATGCCACAATCTGAGCTTCAATAAATTATAAAAAGTAAAAACACCACAGACAACATTCTCTGATCACAAATGTAATAAGATTAGAAACTCATTACAAAATCAGAAAATAAAAGTTTCCACTATACCTGGAACATTTCAAACACTTTCATGTAAATAACTCTTTGATCAAAACCAAAACTCAAAACAAAGTTGGCAGATTTTTATTATAAAAATCAATCACAATGAAAACATGCCATTATCAGGACTTAAAGAAAATCTTAAAGGAAAATGGAATGTTTATTTTGATATAAAAAGAAAAATATGTGCATTAAGCATTTGGCTTTAAAGGGAAGGCAAAAGGAAAGCTATTGAGTTAGAAAATAGAAAAACAGTATCAAGAAATAAATTTAATAGCAAATTTATTGGGGAGAAAAGTTAGGCGAACAACTAATGGGATGAAATGATACTGGGAGAAAGTACAGAACCACAAAGTAAGAAATGATTTTTTTAAAAGTAATCACAGGAGGGCTGAGCCTGGAGCTCAGTGGATAAGGCTTCCCTAGGTGAAAAGCCTTTAAACAGGATTCATTCTGAGAGTGCAGGTTACCAGTCTTTTGAGAGTAAGGAAAAAGAAAGACCTGGATAGAACTCCATAAGTGAATCAGGGCTTGGTCACGTAGAATTGATTAAAGGCCTGGTCATGGACACAGCCCTGCAAGCAGGCACCTGTATATCTCAGGAATTTCCAAACCACTCCTTAAGATGGATGACTGCCTCCAGATGGTCTGTTAAAGGTCAAGCATTCAATCAGCTTCTTTCTCCCTGGGGCTTTGTTTTGTAGTTTTGTTTCTAATTAAAAGTATTAGAATAGTTTTAAATAAAGGTAGTTGGAATGGTTGTTTATCAAATCAGTAGACTTATAGATGCCAGGCTAAAATGAACCTGGTCATAAGGTTTGAGTCACAAAATTATTAATTAACAATGTGTACATGCAGGACTGCCTTTATAAGCAGTATTAAAATAAAGTTTTTTTGTCACATGCCAAAGAGAGCTGTGATCTCCTTTACTCCAAACCATTTCAACTACAGGTCTTAACCTCTCAACGCTGCTAACAACTCATTCACGCAACAGCATCGGCCACATACACCCAGGCTGGCGGATTCAACCCCAGCCCAGGCCTGCTAAAACTACAATGACAACTGCAAAACAAAGAAAAAATAGCTAGGTGTTGTGGTGGGCACCTATTGTCCCAGCTACTTGGGGAGCTGAGGCAAGAGAATCACTTGAGCCCACAAGTTTGAGGTTGCTGTGAGCTGTGATGCCACTGCACTCTACCAAGGGTGACATAGTGAGACTCTGTCTCAAAAAAAAAAAAAAAGTAATTATAGGAAAAGAAAGCTAAAGGAACCATAGAAGACCACTCTGCTTCACTCTGCAAGTAATTATAAAAACCTGGGTGAAAGGCATACTAGTAAAGCTACAGTGTCTGGCTCAAGAAGACATACAAAATTTAATTATATTTCCAGGGAAGAAACAGAGAATATCAAAGACCTAACCCCTACCCAACCATATAAACATTGTTTTAAAAGCAGGTACAAATTACTTTTGAAAGAATTCTGTCAATCCCATTTAAGAAGCAGATCATTTTATTGGCAGTTAACGTGGAGCTCAAGAACTGGGGTGGAGGGAGTGGTTGAGTAACAAGAAAACTTCCAAATTATTTTATGAAGAGAATATAACATTGTTACTAAAATCTGGCCAAGACTACAGATAAAAACTACAAACAATTCTTACTTGTGAATATCAATCCAAAAATTCTGATTAAAATATTATCCCATTAAAATAAAACCACAAAATTTCATACTTTAAATGATTTGACATAAAGATATCTATTAATATAATTTATCAGATTATAGAAACACTCATCTCTTTGGGTGCTCATATGGTATTTTTAAACATTCAACAAGATTCTTCTTTAAGAAGATGACAATAAAATAAAAATAGAAATAGCCTAGAAATTAAATTTCAGTCATTTCTGCCTCAAAACCAGCAGCTTGCTTCCTTGAAATCACTACAATCATTTCCACCCAAGTCAAGAATAATACAAAAATAATCGATATGTCCAGATTTTATAAAACTTATTGGCACAGCAGTGCTGAGAATTAGAAAAGCAAAGCTTGAAAGGAGGGGAATCAACGCATGAAATATTTGGGAGTGGAGTCAGCAGGATTTGCAAAGCTAAGATACCTATGACTGTGAACAGCTCCACACAGAATCAAGTCACGGTCCTAAATTTTGAGATATAAAGTGTAGGTGGCATGTAGTGCAGGGAAGGGAGTGTCGTTCAACAAGGGAAGGAGAGGCCTGGGCAGACCTTTAAACAAGGCAGTCCACAGGTTACGGGCAAGAGAGGTTCCATAGGTGTGTTTTTAAGCTGAATTTTTATGTAAGTTGGAACAAGTACATTGACCTTTTACCTGTAATAGTCTCCTTTCGTAAAGGCGACTTGTAACTGGGTTGGATGTTTGTAACTCAGGGACTGCTGTACCTATGAGAACGTGCCTTCTGTGAGTCCCTGGCCATCTGATGCTGCTAAGCAAATCACGATTTTAGTGCGTTAAGGATCTATGCTTTGTATTCAAGTACTAATCAAGAATCCAAAACCTGGCTTGCTCCTTTTTACTAACAGAACTAAGTAATTAAGTATTTTGAACATAAAGCAGGATTTAGCTAGAGTGATCTAAAGAAAAAGGAAAATTAGTTAGAAATATATTTTGTTTGTTCACTCAGTGCCTACCAGGTGCCAGGGGATGTGTTCCTTTACTCAGGTGAACACACCACATCTGACATGGCAGCTGGGGCTGGAATCACCGTTAACTCCACGATAATCCACTGCTGCTCTCCAAGAGCCATCTGTTTTCTGTATCAGCTGAAAAGATGAATGGAAATGGGATGTGATGGGAATCACCGCCTCAGCATCCTTCAAGAAGACGCATCCTCGAAGGCGGCCCTGATCTCTACCCTCCCTCCAGGGACATGGCATTGTTTTCATTCAGTCAGGTTGAGTGGCTGGACGTGACCTTTCCTATGAGAACAACCCTCACACCACAGGTCAGGGAGCCAAAGCAGGATTGTGACATTCGCTAAGTGCTTCTATACTATTATTCATTCTGGAACTGGGGAGATAACCATGTTCAGTTCTGAAACCCACTGGTTCCATCGGACAAGGATCTGAGCTAGAACTCCTTTGGTCCTCTGACTTCCATAAGCCCCACTCTGACTGTAGGGCCACTGTGACACTGTGAATCTCCTGGACTCATCAGTTCCTACAGTCCCCAAAGATCTGATTATTTCCTTTTAGCAGGGTCCTTCCTCAAGAGGACCAGACCTCCCCTTCATTGAGAGGGCCCTGGGGCTCAGCACCTCTGCCTCAAGCAGCTAAGGCGCCAGCCACATACACCTGAGCTGGTGTGTTTGAATCCAGCCTGAGCCTGCCAAACAATGACGGCTGCAACTAAAAAATAGCCGGGCGTTGTGGTAGGCGCCTGTAGTCCCAGCTACTTGGGAGGCAGAGGCAGGAGACTCACTTGAGCCCAGGAGTTGGAGGTTGCTGTGAGGAGTGATGCTACTGTACTCTACCCAGGGTGACAACTTGAGGCTCTGTCGCAGGCAGGCAGGCAGGCGGGAAGGAAGGGAAGGAAAGGAAGGAAAGGAACGAAAAGGCTCTGGGCCTGTAAACTGGCTGGAGTCTGGAAACTGACTGGGAACCATGACTCCGTTTTGGAGATTCAGGTTAGACTTGACCTAGAGCTCTTCTGCTTTTACTGATCAAGAATTCAGCATATTCTCACCTACTTCTCTTCCAGGGACAGCACAGTCAGCTAGCCAATGTTATGGGTCTCTGGGAGTCACACTGTCTTGACCCACTATCCACCATGGCAACCGTAGCCCCTTGCTTTTGGTGATTAAGCACCACAGCTTAGCCACCCTGGGATCCAATTATCCCCATTACATTTAGAGATCCCGTTTGTTGGCAGCAGTTCTTCAAGGATGTTGGGGTGCTTAGACATTTGAGATCTCTTTGGAGGTACCACGCCGTCACCCCTACACCACTGTTCTGCATGGCGCTGAAATCTCTCCAGCCCTCATTCTCCTGTCTGTCGTTGCAGGCAGTGCTGTTCCTCCCACAGAAGATGCTGCTCTGTCATTTCTGCCCTTCCAGATGCCGCAAGCCTATATAGTGTGGGTTCATTGGAATCCTTTTTAGAGGAAATTTAGAGCAATAATAAAATGCTTGTTGTTGCAGCCTTTTATTGCAACAACGTTCTGGCTAGAATAGCCCAAATTTCCTTTGGGAAACTTTTCCCCATTCTCCATCCCATTGTTTGTGTTGGAGAGATACCACCCAAAGATACACAAGAGGGCCCTGACAGGCTGAGCCAGTTAAGGCCTCCCATCCCCCTGGCCCTGGAGCCAGAGGCAGAGAAGTTCACGGAGTCCAGGCCTGAACTGATCAGTACTCCACCCCCAGACACAGTGAGCGTGCACAGATAATCCTGTACTGCCGTCTCAGTAACCAGTCTCATAACCAGTGACAACCTGGAAATGTTTTCATTGTTATTATTGGCTTGCTATTATTGTATTGGCATTGTTGTTATTGTTTCCTTTGGTCTGCCTGACAGTGTTTAGATTTATTACTCTTTATTTCACAGGGAGACTTATTAGGATGGCTTCTTTAGTTTGTCCTCTAAGAGGGGAAAAAAGGAAGTTTTCTATAGGAAAATATGCAGTGTTTTTTTTTTTTGTTTGTTTGTTTTTTTGCAGTTTTTGGCCAGGGCTGGGTTTGAACCCGCCCCCTCCAGAATATGGGGCCGGTGCCCTACTCCTTTGAGCCACAGGCACTGCCCAATATGCAGTATTTGGATTAACCTTTATTTTACCTTTTCCATCCCTGCCCCAAGGTTAATCAAAAATAAAACTTGAAGGAATACACCACATACTCTTTTTCTTTTCAGTTACAGTCTGTCCCTCACATAGGATTCAAAGGGCTGGGTCAGGGACCAAGTGAGGTAACAATCGTCCAGAGATCCGCCTCTACACACTCACACATGCACGCATGAGCTGGCCACACGTTCTAAAGCTTTGTGTGCTGCACAAGGGGGGGTTACACTGCAGGGTCATCAGTGCTTATCATGCTTAGACTGGGAGGCTGCCTTAGTCTCATGGGTATCAGCAAAGGAAAGTCACTCGCAGAATCTACAGTTTGCAATTTTTAACTTTCTGTGGAAAGCTGACAAAAATATGGCCCCTCTAGCAAGGAAGATGTACAGCTGCACTTGTGTACAAAGCCTTGTGTACAACAGCAGGTGACTCACAAACCCTCTGAGACTTAGACACGGACCACAGGTCACGAGAGCCTTCCTGAATTCTGCGGGGCTCTCCTGGCACTTCACACTGATCCTTCAAAATAGATTTTAAAGGCTTTTATTTCCTTAAATTTTCTCTGCTGGAAACAACAGCAGCCAGAGTGGGCAATTTACAAAATTGTACTAGATGCTTATTCACCATTTCTTATTAATTAATAACAAAGTCCAATTGTTTTTGCAAGAGTAAAGACAGTAAGACTGTATTCTGATAGAAAAGCTTGTGCTTTTTTTTTCTTTCACATTTTCTCTTTAGGTTTTTTTGGGACCTGTAAATAGAGCCACTTCAGAAGGTAAGGCAGCAATAAAGCTCTTAATACCTTCTTTTCATCCCCATTTATTCCCTCTTGCTTCTGCACAGGGCATTTGAAGGTTATGCTTATACAAGCCCGGCTCTTCCTAGGAAAGCAATTTCTTTCTAGTTATTTACTAAAAATAAAGAACCATCAATCACTTGCCTTTCCATCATTTACAAAGGGTTGGACTCTGTGAATGCGTTTGTTTGTCGTGGTCTGATGGTCCCTACAGGAATTTATGGTCCCGATCATTGCCCTGCATTCTGCTCCTTTCTATTTTTGCACACTGACTGCCCACATAGCTGAGCTCAAAGTAACTGCGGGTTTGTTTGCAGTTGTGTTCACAGGAAGATTTGACCAGGGTAGCACCATCGCAGACACAGAAGAAAAGGACAAAGGAAAACTGCACTTGACCTAAAGGACGACAGCTCCACTGAACAGACCCTCAGAACAGCAGAGAAGCAGTGCACACACGTTCATTAGTGTGGGGACACACGAACTCCATCTGTTCTCTCTCACCTTACATCCGACTCATCAGAAGTGCTGATGGTTCCACTTCCCCGTTTCACATCCAAAGGCCCTACAATTTCTCCCACCTCCACCGCTAACACGCTGTTGCAAGCTAATCACATCTCTTATCTGGATTATATCGAAAGCCTCCGAATTGGCCCCCTTGCTGCCAGCCTGATCCTCTACACAGTAGCCAAAATACCCTGTAAAATGAGACAGTGCACGTCATTTGTTCACTCAAAACCCTCAAATAGTTCCCATTTCAAGGTAGAAACCAAAGACTTTGGGGCATGCCCTGCACGGTCTTCCTTTCCTCTCCAAACTCCCAGACTTATCTCCAACTCCTCTTGCTCACTCTGCTTCATCCACGCTAGCCTCCTTGGACTTTTCACTGTCTGGAATGTTCCTTTCCCAGATAAGCACATAGCCAACTCTGCTACTCAAACATCATCTCACAAAGAACCCTCCTGACCACTTTTGACCCCTAAATCACAGGATCTTGCTATGTTGCCCAGGCTGGTGTCAAACTCCTGAGCTCAAGGGATAGTGTCACCTCAGCTTCCCACGTATCTGGGACTAGTGGTGCCAGCCATCACACCCTACTTCTGGCCATCTTTTAAGGACTGAACTCGTCTGCCTTTCCAGCTTTTCTGATGGAGAAAAAGTGTATCACTTTACAACACAAAATATTATTTACTCATTATGCTTGTTCATTTTCTATTCCTCCATGTGCTGTTACCCCTCTCCCTCCAATTAGAATGCAAGCTCTGTAGGAACAGGACCTTTTTGTGTGTTCCCTTCCGTATCCATATTTAAATAGTCCCTGGTACGGGGTAGGCTATCAGTAAAGATATGTTGACTGGATTGTATGATTGGATTTCTTAATGAATATCAACATTAAATTGACTATACACACGATGATTAGAAAAAGTACAGACCAGATTGCTGTCAGGTGTGCAGTCAGGGCAGGGGTCAAGGAAGGAGCAAGCTGGCATCCACTGCTCATCTGCTCCATGACCAGTGCAGTTCTGTGCCTCGGCACACAAGGCACCTAACAAACTAGCAAGGTGAGCATTACTGTCCTCGCTCTAACGCGTCTCCCTGAAGTCCCACATTTTCAATTCATGTCTGACTTCACAATGATTTATTCTTTCTAAAATCACTAGACAAATTTGCCTCAGGTCAGAAGTACATGAGATGATAGTGACAGATGCAAATTTCAAAGATCCAGCTGTAAAGCTAGAAAAGCAGCGTCCAGGATGGAGTCTGGGAAGTGAGCTGAAGCCGTGCAGCTGTCCCAGTCTGCTCAGCTCACAGTCTGTCCCACAACCCGTGATGATCTAGGTAAGACTTCGCCAGGGTTGTGCAGAGGTTTTTATCTCAGAAGACTTTGGGGAGGTAGGCACAGATGCACACTAAGTATTGTGATATCATTGCAGCAAAAGTTACTTCGATTTTGTTTTTTTGTTAGATATTTTGTTAGGGTAGAGGTTACTTTTATTACTATGCTGTTAGAGTGAAGGTTATTTTTATGTTGTTTAAACATTTTGCATTGTTAGAATGAAGACTACTTTGATGTTGCTTTCTGCCAGATAAAGTTAAATTTTTCTAGGTTTCCTTGTATTTCATCATAAACATTATTAGAATTATAACTGAGGCAGAACAGAATTGAGAGACTGCTCTCGCTGCTCTCCAGAATCACTGGCCTGACAACGAAGTTGGTTGGACCTAATCCCCGTCTCTGCATCAGGCTGACCGCGACAGGCAGCCAGACCCTCTTCCTCTGGTAACAGCTGTGATTCATACAGCGCGTAAAACATCACTCAGGTCATCATAGCCACGTTAGTTCTTGGACTTCTGTTTTATCCTATCTGGTGATAATTTGAACAGATGACCTTCCATCCCATAAATAAGGCTTTAAATTCACATGCAAGTAACCAGTGTTTCTACTCAGATGATCCTTATCCTCAATCTCCAGGTATTTTCATCCAGATCTGATAAATAGCAGAGCAAGGAGTGAAGAACGATGATTCACCGTATTCCGTAGATTCACTGTGGTCTCTCCACAGCCTCTACGGAAACTTGAGCTTCTTTCTCTCGTTAACTAGAAGAGTAGTTCCTAGGGGGATATGGCACACTTCCTAGGTGAAGGACTCAACTGCAACTCAAGACTGGATTTCACCCTCCAAATGCAAATAATGTAACCTAACTGTATGTACCCTCATATTAACCCATTAAGACCGCAGTCATAATCAACAAAAGTTAATTGGAAGTCATAGCTTATATTTTCTCTTCCTTTATTACAATCCTTTGAAGCCCAAATCAAAAGACTTCTACTGAAGATTCTTCAGGAGAAAGCCAGCAAGAGTTTACTTTGGAGATTCCTCTTCAGTTTCAAGGAACAAACTACACAGGTGTAGCTAGGCAGTGAGAAGCAGCTGGAAATGGGCAGTGGAGAGAAAAGTAACAAGCTCTCTGCCCACTTTTGTGAGTCTAAAACATTTCTAAGTTGCTTTACTTCCTGGGTGAGAACAAAGGCCTTACTGCTGAGTAAACTCTTGGCTGACAGCTGAGGTTGCTATTCCAAAGCAGAAGCCATGAGGTAAATGATGCAAGGAAAATGTTTCTCTTAACTTTCTTTTCAAAATGTCAGTGAATAGAGAAATATTCAAATTAGCAAAAAAGAATAAATAACACATTTTAAGAATTTTTAGCCTTATGGCCTGTCAACACGACTTACTTCCTTTACCTAGAATCTCAAATTCTCAAGTACAATGTTCACATTTATATTTAGGAACCAACTAAGATCATATTTCTTTAATATATAAGAAAAAAAACCAGTGATGGTTTTGAAAGTGGGTACATGTAAATCTACCTTATGTTTAATTGATTGAATTCAACCATTGTAAAAATTATAAAACTCTCCACCTGGTCAGCTCAGTGTGGCGAGATGTTTATTAGTCTTCTCCAAGAGCATACTCCTGGTTTCAGTGATTTTTCTCTGCTGTTTTTCTGTTTTCTATTCATTGATCTCTGCTCTGATCTTTGTTTCCTTTCTTCTGCTTTTATTTGCTTTTCTTTTTCTAGTTCCTTTAGAAGGAAGTTGAAGCCCTTGGATTTGAGGACTTTCCCTTCTTTTCTAATGCAGGCATTTAGTGCTGTAAATTTCCCCCTATGTAGTACCTTGGCAGCGTTGAGAGTCCCCAAGACCATCTGTAAGTTCCATGACTCACTAGAAGATCTACAGCACTCAGCATATATTCATGCTCTTGGCTGTGAATAAAGGACAAAAAAGGGGAAAGGTACATAAGGCAATGGTCCGGAGGAAACAAGTCACAAACTTCCAAGAGTCTTTTCCTGGTGGAGACACACACATAAGAAGTTATGACAAAAGTGCAAATAAAATGTTACCAACCAGAGAAGCTAGAGATTCAGTACCCACAGGTTTTACTGGCAACTGGCCACGTTGGCACGCTCTGCCCAGCACACATCCAAATCCCCAGAGGGAAAGCAAGTGTCCAGCACAAACCACACTGTCTGCACGAGCGGTTTAGGCACAGCGAGCCACTCTGCTCAGTGAGGTTGGTGAGTTCTGTAGCCATCCAAGTTCTCAGATGCCAGTCATAGGCCAACCTTGCTGGCAGGCCTGATATGGTTACTACTTCTTTCTGCATAAGGGGCACCCTGAAGATTTGGTGTGTTGTGCTTTCATTTCTATACTGTTCCAGATACTTTCTAATTTGTCTTTTTTTGTTCTTCCTTAATCCATGGGTTATTTAGATTCAAAATATTTAAGGATTTTTCCAGAGGTCTTTTTGTTATTAACCTAATTCCATTGTGGTCAGAGAGTATATTTTGTACGACTTGAATCCTTTTACATTTGAGTCTCAGGACTCAGAACATGATCTTTCCCAATGTTCTTTGTACACTTGACACGAAGGTGTATTCTGCTGTTGACAGCAATATTCTATAAATGTCAACATAGTTGGCTGACTGCATTGTACAAGTTTGCTATTCCCTCCCTCTCTTTTATACCCTTCTATAAGACTACTGAAATTTCCAACTATAATTGTGAATTTGACTACTTTTCCTGCAGTTCTATCAGTTTTTCTTTTATTAAATGCAGAAACAAGGTATATGCATTATTACCTTATATTACCTGATTCCCAGATTTATTTTTAAACTACAGTAACCAAAGCACTGTGATATTGTCATAAAAATACATAAAATCAAAAAACAAAAGTTTTATAGAAAAGAAATATAACCACATATATATCAAATGATTTCCCACAAAGATGCCAAAGCAATTCATTTGGGAAATCAATCTTTTCTAAATGATGCTGAAACAACTTAGATGCGTGTTGTTTCAGCATCTAGTTGCTAGTAGGCCTGATATGGTTACTGAGAGCAGTAGGCCCATATCAGGCCTCCTAGTAACTAGATGCTGAAATAACACGCAAAAAAATGAGCTAACCCCCACCACAAATCACATACAAAAATTAATTTGAAATGGATCACAGACATAAATATAAAGGCTAAAACTGTAAAACATCTAGATAAAAATATTGGAGAAAATGTTAGTGATTTGGTTTAAGCAATCATTTCCTAAATAAGACAAAAAGCATGATCTGTAAAGTTTTAAAAAAAAGTGATAAGCTGCACTTGATCAAAATTTTAAACATTGGCTCTTCAAAAGGCAATTCTAAGAAAATAAGAAAGCAATCTACAGACTGGCAGAAAATACTTACAGAAACTATATATGAAAAAGCACTTATATCCAGAATACACATAACTTATATAACTCATTAAAAAGAAAGAACTCAATTTTTTTTTAAACGGCAAAAGATTGGACACTTCAACCAACACATACAAATGGCAAATAAGCATATATAAAAATGCCCCAAATCACTGGTCTTTAGAGAAATGCAAATTAAAAATATAAAAAGACATCATTAACCACCCCCAAATGGCTAATACTGAAAGACTGATGATACCAAGTGCTGCCAAGAGGCAGACTGGAACAGCCTCTGTGGGAACAGTCTGGCTGTGTCTTACACACATACTGCCCACAGGACCCAACAGTTCAACTCTGAGGTATTTACCCACGAGAAATTAATGCCTATGTCCACATAAAGGTGTGTTCTCAATGTTCATAGTTGCTTTTTAATAAACTATTAGTTCTAAACTAGAAACAATCCAAACTGGTGAATGGAGAAATAGTGATCTACTCAGTAATACTAGTCAGCAGTAAAAAGGAACAAACTATTAACGTGGATGATCTCAAAAATATTGTGCAGAGTGAAAAAAGCCAGACTTAACAGTCTACTAAGTGTGATTCAATTTATATGAAATTCTAGAAGAGCCCAAAGTATAACAACAGAAAGCACACCCATCTTTACCACAGGAGGATGGGGTTAACTGAAAGGGGTAGGAGGGAACTTTTGGGGGTGATGAAAATGTTTTCTGGGTTGACCACAGTAATAATTACATGACTATATACATTTAGCAAAACTCATCAAAGTTATCCAGTTAAACTGGTCAATGTTATATATAAACTATACCTTATAAAAGCTGATATTAAAAACATTTAAAACACTTAACTGTTAGTTCAGCTGTTTTAAATTTTGAAGCTTATAATATACGTTAAACAAGTACACAAATCATAAATGTACAAACACCCATTTTCCATACCACCAAGGGACAGAGGACACTATGAATACCCTGAAAAGCCCACTCATTCCCTCCCAGTGAAACTTGACTACTGCTTAAATTTGTAAAAATATACTTTGATATTCCCTTTTCCCCAATATTTTCCTAAAGGAAATTATGTAGTAAAGAGTTAACTTTTTCCCATGAGAGCCATGGCCCTTGTGTGACAGGAGACTCCTGAGAGTTACTTTCTGGCCCTTGGAATGTCCTGGCTGATAAGCATGTCTGTTTACCTGGAGATCTTGGGCCAAGAATGATCAGCTCAGACTTCCAGAGGGACTGAAGACTACAGGTCAGCTACATGTGCAGCCAACCATGTCTATGTGACCAAGTCTCAATAAAAATTCAGAACAGCACGTGTATTATCACACAGCTTTGCATGAGTCAGTCCTGTTCAGTTGTCCATGAGACAACTGAAAGCTTCATGCATGGAACTTTCCCAACTCTGCTGCATGTGCCTCTCTCTCCCCTTGGCTGATTTTGATTTGTATCCTTTCATTGTTAATAAGCGATAACCATGAGCATTGATAGTTTCAGTGAGTTCTGTGAACACTTCTAGCAATTATCAAACCTGAGAGTGGTCTTAGGAACATCCCCAATTCCCAGCTGGCATCAGAAGTGTCAGTGTTTTGGGGGATCCCAAACTTTGTAGTTGGTGTAGAAAGTGAGAGGGGTCCTAGCGACTCCTAAACTCTGCAAAAATCATATACTATTATTTTGTATATGGCTTCTTTTACTCAGCATTATGTTTCTGAGATTCATCAATATTGTAGCTTTAAGTACATGCACCTTAAGTGCTACTATGTAATAGTGTATTGTATGAATTCAGTATAATTTAATTCACTCTACTATTGATAGACATTTGAATTTTTTTCAAGAGTTGCACTATTGGTACTGACAAACCTACAAGGAAAAACTGAGAAATCTATAACCACAGTGGGAGATTTTAACATATGTCTCAACTGGTAAGAACAAGCAGATAAAAAAAAAAAGTGAGTAAGAGCACAGGTTTTTACTACCCAATTAACAAATTACATTTAGTATCACTCAATATCTAAAATTCCTTTGGGCCTCCTTTGGACGTAATAATCATGAATATATCCCAAATGCATAACAAATGCTTATACTATTTTCAGACCTTAATATGCAAGTATTATTTCAGTGGATTTTCATAACTCTTCTAATTTTACAGCTAAAAAAACTGAAGCATAGAAAACTTAAGAAATTTGTCCAAAGTCCCACAGTTAATACATGGCAAATTTAAAATTAAACTTTTAGGAAATCTGATTCTAGAGCCAAGTTCTGAATTCCTACACTATTACATTTTCCCAACTTTTTCCATTTTTTCTCTCTTCTTGAGTCAATTTTGGTATTTTTCATCTTCCTAGAAAATCATCTATTTCATATGGATTTTAAAATGTATGAGCACAGGGGTGGCACCTGTGGCTCAAAGGAGTAGGGCACTGGCCCCATATGCTAGAGGTGGCAGGTTCAAACCCAGCCCCAGCCAAAAAAAAAAAAAAAAAACGCAAAAAAAATAAAATAAATAAAATAAAATAAAAATAAATAAATCAAATGTATTAGCATGACTTGAATTGCAAATTTTGATGTGAAGTTCCAGAATTTGTATCAGAAATAAAATTCTTTTTAGCCCTTATTTTTCTCCCTATATCATGAACCTTATAAATTCATCCAGAAGAAATTGTACATCTGGATCTTGTAGTGAAATTCCATGACAAAAATAATAATCATTTCATCTACATGTTTCTGAAAGCTTGATGCTTGGAGATTAAATATCACTAACAAATAATAAGATACATAATCATCTAGACAGACATAATTCATAGAAAGCAATTTTTCTCTAAAATAGTCTTAAGTATTACCTAATACAAAAGCAGTACATGCTGGGAGGAAAGTGTTCAAAATTTTTTTCTTTAAAAAGAAAGCCTTTTCTTTCTGCACGATTAGTTTGACCTACACCTCAATTCTACCTTTGTTCCTCCTGGAAACATGACCTAGGCCAGATTACTATACAATATTGTATAAAATTTCAAAATTAAAAACCCGATTGTACCTGGACTGGGGACAAACTATGAACAAAGTAGAAATAACTATATATTAGTTTTCTCTTTAATTATGAAATAATTAATTTACTCTTTTAAAAAAAAGAAGCTAGGGTGGCGCCTATAGCTCAAAGGAGTAGGGTGCCGGCCCCATGTGCGCGAGGTGCCGGGTTCAAACTCAGCCCCGGCCAAAAACTGCAAAGAAAAAAAAGAAGCTGAAGCATTGCATTTCTTCTCTGTTATGATATGTTCATGTAAATAATCAGATCTTTTGAAGAATCACACACCAGTTCCCCTGATCATAGTAACTTTGCAGAATGTGGACGTTACTCAAAGCCTGGCAGGCAGCCTCCAGCTCCCCCTCATGAAACACATGGTAGTAACGATGGAGCACAGGACTTCGGTCATGAGATCCTGCTGGATCAAATGTCGCAACAGGTTTGCCCTTGTCGGAGTTTCCTCTAAGGTGCCAAGGAACCAGCACATCTTGAAAATGAAAAGAAGTCCTGTTAGTATGAATAGGCAGCTTAGAATCTGTAACTTTCCTTGAATTACATCCTCCCTCCTGAAAGTCATTAATGGTGGGGACAGAAGATGCTGAGTCTTGATTGCCCAAATCAGGCATTAGCTCCACAGGAAACCCTGGCACCGAGGCATCACTGTTTATCTCCTCTTTCTTTCCTTGGCTAATTCTGTTTTCTCTAAGATACTTGGACTTCTGCTTATTATATTCTTGTTCCATTGCCCAGACATAAATGAGTGCCTTCCCATTAGGCCTCAGGAGTCGAACAAGTTCTTGAAGAGCTGCCACCCTACGTTCCTAAAACAAAACAAAAAAAACATTTATCAACCAAAGAGATACAGAAAAAAATGGGAAAATATCACTGACTGTAGGATTATTTTCAATTAGGATTCGCAGTAAGAAAATCTAACAAAATGTATTATATGGGGCAGTGCCTGTGGCTCAAAGAAGTAGGGCGCTAGTCCCATATGCTGGAGGGGGCGGGTTCAAACCCAGCCCCGGCCAAAAACTGCAAAAAAAAAAAAAAAAAAAAAATTTATTATATGAAACAAAAAAATAGAAAAGGGTATTCTGTTCTGTGTTCAAGAAAAAAGTTTCGAGGAAGTAGGGAAAAAGAAATTTTTATTTCTGTTAACCTTCCTCGTGAGTTTTTCCTTAACTGACTGGCGAGGATACGTGATACAACTGATGATTCTTACAAGGCCGTCAGCAATACCGTGAAGAGCCGTTAGGTCACTGGTCACATTTACACAGTGCACGCTTGCACAAAGAACTGTGTAAACTATATTATGGTCGCTGATAGGATTTTTTATTTAAAAAACGCTAAAGACTCCACAGAAAAAACCCGTAGATTTGATAAATGAATTCAGTAAAGTTTCAGGATACAAAATCAATATACAAACATTAGTAGCATTCCTATACATCAATAATGATCTAGCTGAAAGTCAAATCAAGAAGGCAACACTATTTCTAATGGCTACAAACAAACAAACAAAAAAACCCAAAAAACTAACCCTAGGAATCTTTTTAACCAAGGAGGTGAAAGACCTCTACAAAGAAAACTACAAAACACTGATAAAAGAAATCAGATGACAGAAACAAATGGAAAAACATCTCATGCTCATATATGAGAAGAATCAGTATTGCTAAAATGACCATAATGCCCAAAGCAATCTACAGATTCAATGAAATCTGTATCAAAATACTACCATTATTCTTCATAGACCTGGAAAAAAACAATCCTAACATTCACAAAGAGCAGGACCCCATTGCTACTAAGAATAGAAAAATCAGCCAAGCATGATGGCTCATACCTGTAATCCTAGCACTCTAAAGGCAGGTGGACTGCTTGACCTCAGGAGTTCAATACCAGCTTGAGCAAGAGCAAGACCCTGTCTTTGCTAAAACTAGAAAAAACTAGCCAGGCATTATGGTGAGTACTTATAGTCCCACCTAGTTAGAAGGCTGAGGCAAGAGGATCTCTTGAGCCCCCAGAGATTGAGGTTGTTGTGAGCTATGAAATCACAGTACTCTACCTAGTGCAACAAGAGCCAAGACTCTGTCTCACAAACAAACAAGCAAAAAAAGAGTGAAATCATGTCTTTTCCAGCAGTATGGATAGGACTGGAAGACATTATCTTAAGTAAAACAATTCAGACACAGGAAGACAGATACCATGTGTTCTCACTTGTAAGTAAAAGCTAAATAATACGTACACGTGTACAGGAGTGTGGAAGGATAGATAAGGGAGACTCAGCAGGATGAGGAGTGGGAGGAGCATGGATGATGAGAAATTATTTAATGGGCCCAATGTACGACATTCAGGTGACAAATACACTAAAAGACCTGACTTTACCACTACATGATACAGTGTATCCATGTAACAAAATTATACTGGCAACTGATAAGTTTATAATTAATCAATAACACACTACTAGCAGCTAAATAAAAGAGTCTTGAAAAAAGAATAGGAAAGAAGGAAAAACAGAATGGGAAGTGAGACTCACATGTGAGGGATGAGAATGCAGACCGAGAAAGAAAACTGGGAAAGAGAAACAGAGACGAGACTCAGAGTCTAAGGAGTGAGCCCTCAAGAGGCCTAGAGTTGATGATCTCAATCTCGTCCCACTAAATTCTGCGAATCTGTGGGCTTACAGCAGCGGTTTTCAATCTGTGGGTCACGACCAATGAAAATACATCCTGCATATCAGATATTTACATTATGATTCATAACAGTAGCAAAATTACAGTTATGAAGTAGCAACAAAAATAATTTTATGGGGCGGCGCCTGTGGTTCAGTGGGCAGGGCGCTAGCCCCATATACCGAGGGTGGTGGGTTCAAATCCGGCCCTGACCAAAACTGCAAACAAAAAAATAAAATAAAATAAAACTAAAAAAATAAAAAATTTTATAGTTGGGGGTTACTACAACATGAACTGTATCAAAGGGTCATAGCATTAGGAAGGTTCAGAACTCCTGGCTTAAAGTAAAGCATGCAGAAGTGAATGAGAATCAGACAGAAAAATGTGAGCACACACACTAGTAAACCACAGCGTCCTCTGAGGGCTCTGTTTAAGTAAACGCACTCCTGTGCAGCCCATGTGCCTTCTGAGGCTCTCTCACAAAGAGGGCCAATGGGCCAGGCATAGTGGCTCACACTTGAAATCCTCTCACTCTTGGAAGGCCAAGGCAGGAGGATTGCTTGAGCTTAGGAGTTTGAGACTGCAAGCATGAGACGTCCATCTCTACTAAAAATAAAAAACATCAGCCAGGCGTTGTGGCACGCCCTGTAGTTTCAGCTATTTGGGCTAAGGCAGGAAGATCACTTGAGCTCAGGAGTTTGAGGTTACAGTGAGCTTTGACATCACAGAACTCTAGGCTAGGGCAGCAGAGTCAAACTCTGTCTCAAACAAACAAACAAACTCAAAGAGGGAAAATGGTGTGACAAGAGAATAGAAAGAAATAAAAAGCTAAAACAGGGTCCTAAATCAGTAAAATCCATAAACTTTTCCTGCCACTTTAGTTACAAGTTCTTAGAGAAGGAGAGAACACTCACTCTGGTTGCAAAGTGGTGAATAACAGCAATGGAGAGACAGGCATCACAAGACCCACCAAGGAGTGGCACCGCCAGCGCGTCACAGACAAAGGCCTCAAAGCGCTTCTCTCTACAAATGTCCACAAGGTTTTGGCTACGATCACATCCAATCTGTAACAAAGAAATAAAGAATGTCATAACATTTTGTTTAAATATCACAAAAAAATAGGAGCTAGGGGCTTATTCCATCATCTTAAACTCATTAGACAGATTTCATATTCATCGTGAAATTGTCTGAGACTACGATGTTACCAGTTCTTACAGCCAGTACAAAGCCAGAATATGTAATTGTTCAGAGCAGCATTTATTACCATAAGAGACATCAAACAGAACTCAAATTGGTGAATAGAAACAAAATGACTAAAATAAAAATGACAGCAGTGGAAATATGCAATCCAAGTTTGTACCTAATTTATCACTATTCTTAATATCATGCATTGAAAACTAGAAATTATCCCATAAACATAGAGACGTAGTCTTTCAAATAGTCTTGCAAATAGGATGACCTCAGATACCTTTCATTTCTGTTCATACTATATTCTGATGACCCAGAGAGTAGGAAGATGGATTATATTTTTTCCTGTTCCTTCATACTTTCCAACATGCATTACTTTTACAAAAAGAAAATAAAACCCCCCAAAACAATTTTTTTTTTCATTTTTAAAGCTATTAAGTCTTTTCTGCTAAATACCAGACTTTATCAAGAATAAACTAAATCCAAAATTTGTAAGTCTACATAATAGAGCCCTTTAGTATAACCAACCATCCTGTACAGCGAGGTCCTGGGGCAGCCAGCAGTGTGCTCACCCTTCCCTCAGCAGGGGAGGCCAACAGGCCTGCGCAGGTGTCCGGCTCTGTGGGAAGGGTTCAGGGTTGGGGTTTCCCATCTTGTCTCTAGTTCAGTTGTTTTGTACATAGTTTTGCTATTTAGTTCTAAGAATATCACGTCTGTCTGTACACACTGTACCCATATAAATTAGAGAAATAACGAAGAGAGGCTTAAGAAATAGTAAATTACTAGTTAACAGTTATTTCCAGAAAATTTCTTTTTAACCCAATGTACCCATATAAATTAGAGAAATAACAAAGAGAGGCTTAAGAAATAGTAAATTACTAGTTAACAGTTATCTCCAGAAAATTTCTTTTTAACCCAATCTCTATAATAGGGAAAAGAGATATTATAAGCAGATTATAGTCAAGCAGAAGTGGCCCTCCAAGCTTGTATCTATTCATTCGATCTTTTGGTATAATGAAGACTGATCCTATGGTTCCCTCAGCTGTTCTGAGAATAAAAAATATGACCACTTTTATCCAAACAATTCTTATTGAGTTAAATCACATTTCCATGCTAGTCACACTTAGTGAGTTTGCTCAGTTTCTAACTGGTATTAAGCAGCTTCTATATTCTATCCCAAATCTGCTTTAATTTCTAAAACAAGCTAGAGGTAAAGTCTAGCAATTTTTCTTTGATATGTTTTAAGGTGCAAAAGTACTAAGGGCTCATTAATAACAGCCGTGGCATGATTTCCAATTAATTGCTCCCTTTAACTGTATAAGATACATGCCTGGCTTATTATATTTATTTTCATCTATATTTATGCCACTCAGCTAGCAGTTACATCAAGGTGACAATGCCACTCAATCATATAAACATTATATTTTGTTTTTTTTTGTTACATTTAAATTCCATTCTTAGGTTCAGAAGTTTCAAGTATGCCCAGTTCTGACTGAGATGGCTACACCTTGCGACAAGCCTACAGGAAGAAACTCAACCTGCCTCTAAAACAAATCCTCACACACAGGGCTGCATAGTCGCTCAGAGGTGGAAAGCTATTACCTGAGACCTCCAGATAAAACAGAACAAGAACGACAGCCAAACAAAACAAGAGAAAATTTCCCTCTCCACCTTGCCAGGCTCTTACAGCTATTTGTACATAACACTCCTTTTCACAAAGGGAGAACGTGGGCAATTTTAATAACACAGCCCAGGTCTCCTCAGCTGTGATTTCCCCCTGACCGACGGCCTGACTCGTGCCTGGCTCAGCAATCCCATCTTTCACTTGTTCTGCCTAAGTCGTCCACGTAATACAGTCAAATTGTCACCATTTTTTTCTTTTCTCTTTTCTTTAGTTTTTATACCAAGGATAGTATTGAATATTTGCAATCTCCCTAATAATGCTGCATGATGTCAACAACAGGACAAAAAAGGTCCTATTTATAAAACCAACACATATACAAAGA
Organism: Arctocebus calabarensis; assembly: GCA_963573935.1. Classification (NCBI taxonomy): domain Eukaryota; kingdom Metazoa; phylum Chordata; class Mammalia; order Primates; family Lorisidae; genus Arctocebus; species Arctocebus calabarensis. The sequence goes on from CAUYON010013150.1 coordinate 26,180, forward strand.
GTCAGGAAAAGCCACATATTTCTGTGTGCTGGGTAGAGAGTAATGATATCAAAAAATGTACATATTAGGCTTAAAATGTATACTTTTTCTCCTATATAATTTTTAAAATCCTCAACAAAAACACTAAATATGTAATTCTAGAAGTACAGGTAAACTTGAAAAAATATTCTAATTATCAAAGGTGTAAACTAAAACACTTCTCTCCTACTGAACTATCAAAATTATTAGAAAACCAGAACACACCACAGTGATGGCAATATGATAAAACTTATTCTCATATAATGTTGGTGACAACTGAAACTGGCTGAACCATCTAAAAGAGCAATTAGGCTGAACCATTTAAAAGAGCAATTAACCTTGTTGTTAAAAAAAATGTTCATAGCTTTAGATCCAATAATTATTCTTTTAAAATTTTATCCTATGTCCCCCCCACGTGTGTGTCTCATCTCTCTCTCTCCCCCCCTCCTCCTCTCCCTACCTTCTCTCCTCTCCTCTCCCCCCCCCGTTTCTCTCTCTCTCCCTACTTCTCTCCTCTCCTCCCCCGTTTCTCTCTCTCTTCCCCCCCTACTTCTCTTCTCTCCTCTCCTCTCTTCCCCCGTTTCTCTCTCTCTCTCCCCCCTCCTTCTCTCTCCCTAACTTCTCTTCTCTCCTCTGCTCTCTTCCCCCGTTTCTCTCTCTCTCTTCCTCCCTCCTCTCCCTACCTTTTCTCTCTCTCCCTCCTCCTTAATGCTGCTCTGCAGCATCCCCCCACCAATAAAGACCTTTAGTACAAAAAAAAAAAAAAAATTTATCCTATGAAAATAATCCAAAGCAGGGGAAAAGCTAACCAGGCTTGTAACAACTGCCTTTACCTGAGAACTGATTAAAGTATATTCTTTGTATCAATGCACTTAATTCTTATAACACATTTTGAGTTAGGTATTATTACCACCATATTACAGATGAGTAACCTTCATCTCAAAGAAAATAACTACTTTGCCCTAAATTGATCAGTAGTTAAGTGGTAGATTACAGATTTAAAACGTAGTTTTTCGGGCGACGCCTGTGATTCAGTAGGCAGGGTGCTAGCCCATATAGGGTGGCGGGTTCAAACCCGGCCACGGCCAAACTGCAACAAAAAAATAGCCGGGCATTGTGGTGGGCACCTGTAGTCCCAGCTACTCGGGAGGCTGAGGCAAGAGAATCGCCTAAGCCTAGGAGTTGGAGGTTGCTGTGAGCTGTGTGACACCACGGCACTCTACCAGGGTAAAGTGAGACTCTATCTCTACAAAAACAAAAAACAAAAAACAAAACTCTAGTTTTTCTCTTTCCAAAAATCCATATTCTTTCTTTCCGTCCCCCTCTCTCTCAACATACATGTTCATTATGGTGTTATTTGTAATAACTCCAACGTAACACAACCAAATGTCCGATAACATCCACTGAACGTAACATTATAAAGTCTCAGTATCTTCAATAAGTGGTACTGGGAAATTTAGTTATCTACATACAGAAGGATGAAATTAGACCCTTATCTCACAAAAGATCAACTCAAAATAAATCAAAGATGAATGTAAATGAGACATGAAACTGTGAAACTACTGAAAGAAAACACAGGGGAAAAGCTCTATAACATTGGTCTGGGAAAGAAATGTTTAGATATGACCCCAAAAGCACAGGCAACAAAAGCAAAAATAAACAGGGTTAGACCAAACTAGAAAGCTTCAGTACAGCAAAGGAAACAATCAACAAAGAGACAACCTACAGAACAGGAGAAAATATCGGCAAACCACATATCTTATAAGATGCTAATACCCAAAATATATAAAGAGCTCAAACAACTCAATAGCAAGAAAACAACCTGATTTTTAAATGGACCAAAGACCTGAATATATAGTTCTTAAAATAAGGCACACGAATGGCCAACAGGTATATAAAAACCGCTCAACATCACACTAATTGTCAGGAAAATGCAAATTAAAACCACATTAAGATATCATCTCACGCTGTCAGAATGGCCATTACCCAAAAGATAAGTGATAAGTGTTGACACAGTGTGGAGAAAAGGGAATCCTCATACACTGTTGGGGAATATAAATTAGTATAGCCAATATGGAAAACAGTAAGAAGGCTCCTCAAAAAATTAAAATTAGAAGTAGAATATGATGCTGCTAGGTGTACACCCAAAGGAAACAAAATCACTGTGTCAAAGAGACACCCGCACCCCCATGCTCACTGCAGCATTATTCACAATACCCAAGATAAGGTTTGAAATCAACCTAAGTGTCCATCAGCAGATGAACAGATAAAGAAAAATGGTAAATACACACAATGGTATACGTATTATTTGGCCATTTACAACCAAATAGATAAACTAGAAGACATTATGTTAAGTGAAATAAACACAGAAGGCAAATACCACATGGCCTCCTGCACATGTGGAATCTATTCTGAGAACTAGAATAGAAAGGTGACTGCCAGAGGCTGGGGTATTTTGGAGGTGATGGGGTTGGCAATGTTGGTTAAAGAATATCAAATGTCAGTTAGACAGGAGGAATAAGTTCTAGGGACTTACTTTACAACTTGGTGACTATAATTAACAACAATATACTGAAGCTTCTCACACAAAAAATGCTAACTATGTGAGGGAACACATGATAATTTGCTAGATTTAGTTAACTCACAATGTATATATACATCAAAGCATACTGTACATGACAAACACATACGATTTCATCTGTCAATTTAAAAATTAAAATAAAATGGAGGGCGGAGCCTGTGGCTCAGTGAGTAGGGCACTGACCCCATATATCGAGAGTGGCAGGTTCGAACCCGGCTCCAGCCAAACTGCAACAAAATAAATAGCCGGGTGTTGTGGCAGGCGCCTGGTAGTCCCAGCTACTCGGGAGGCTGAGGTAAGAGAATCACTTAAGCCCAAGAGCTGGAGGTTGCTGTGAGCTGTGTGGTGCCACAACACTCTACTGAGGGAGACAAAATAAGACTCTGTCTCCACACACACACACACACACACACACACAAAAATAAAATAAAATGGAGAAAAAACAATAATACTAGATAATTAACCTATAAAGTCCAGAAACACTACCTGACTACTTATCAAAATGGGAACATTAAGTGACTTTAATTTAACGTTAATAGATGACTTTCCAAACCACATACTGTACAATCTCGTCCCATGAACCTGGATGCTGTGAGTGTACACTCAGGATCTAGAAGGCCGTGTCAAACTATCAACTACTTGTGATTGCAGATGACTGCTCCTTGCTTCTTGTGTTTTCCAGTTTCCTATAATGCAAATCATAACTTTAAAAAAAATAAAGCTTATTGTAAAAATTTGGGAAAATTATAGAAAAAACACTAGAAAGGTATTCATCACAATAAACTGGTTTATTGGGGTAATAAGATTATAGACACTTTTAAAACTATTAAGAAAATATGCAAGTGTAAAAAAAATCAGACTGGCACTATCCAAAGTGAAGAGAAGTAAGCAAAGGCCCCAGTGAAGCACACCACGGGCTGACTATCCCTAGTTCAAAATGCTTGGGACTACAAGCGTCTTGGATTTCAGATATTTTTGGATTTTGAAATATTTTCAAATACACACTAGTTGAGCATCCCTAATCTGAAAAATCAAAATCTGATGTCAAAATCTCCCACGAGTAATTCTCTTGATTATCATGCCAGTACTCAAAACATTTCAGATTTTGAAGCAATCCAGATTTCAAATTTCTATATTAGGGATTCAAGTAGTACCTTCATCAATAACTAGCTGAATGACATAGGAAAGTACCTCAGATAAGTACTTAAGTTTTTTTTTTTTTTTTTTGCAGTTTTTGGCCGGGGCTGGGTTTGAACCCACCACCTCCGGCATATGGAGCCAGTGCCCTACTCCTTTGAGCACAGGTACCACCCTCAGACAAGTACTTTTTATTCATTCCTTGCACCAACATTTCTTGAGACTACCCCGGAGATCAGACCACGCAGAGGCTCCAGGCAGCAGCAGACAGGGAAGAACATGGGCAGACTGCTGCTGACAACATGAATGTGGATAACCGACTCAGAGCGTATCTCTGATTTTCCAGTCCTTCCAAATATATTCCTTCTTGAATCAGCTTCAGATTTGGGGGTCAGTGATCTGTTTATCAAGAAATCATCCTCACTTGTAGCAGAGTAATGTTACCATTGTGACTAAATCATTGTGGGTCACTTCAACCCAATTCCACAGTCACAAATGTTACCTGACCAGATAAAATCATAGGCCATCAATTATCAACAAGAAAGTGCAAAAGCAAAGCCTACTGAGAAGCTTATTTGGACAGTACTTTTCAATTAAAACACCAGAAGATATTACCTTGTTTGAACTGCAGTTACAGTTATGATTTTAAGCAACACATAAAAAACCTGAGAATGTTCCCTATAAAAAAATCTAATCTGTAGAGTCGTGTTAAGTTTACTGTTAAAACAATCATATTGGAAAGCAAAATCTGATCAGATAAAACAACTACAATGATGACATAAATTTCTAGAGAAATAAGAAGGAATGGTGGTATTTGTTAATTTTCAGTCTGTTTATTACTTTTCTGCAATGACCTAAAAAACATTAGATGATGATAACCACAGCAAATCAAGCAAAAAGAAAGTCAGGAGCAACACTACTTGCCATATATAATTCCTTATTGATGCCAAGATACTTTCCATTCCCACATCCAACATCAGCCACTATGGAGCCACTTGGCAAAGCCTTCAGGAACTCCACAACACGTGGCCACGGGGCATGTCTCGTGCGGCTGAAGTGCCCGGCGATCTCTTCATAAACCAGATGGACGTGCTCTCGCTCCAGCTGTGAGGCTTCTGCATCGTTCTCTGGAAATGAGGGAGAAGTCTCTTTCCTCTGGCTGTCACAGACCAAAGGGTAACCTAAATGGAAAAATAAAGCAATATAAACCTTTCATTTTTATCCAAATGACTCATAAAGTACCAAGTTTTCCTAAAAGAAAAAGGAAATCAAAGTAAATTTGGTGAGGGGGTAGATAGGTCCTGATTTATCAGTTTATAAAAAAAATCTTCCTTAACAAATCCAATTATATGCATGAGAGGTCTATTATAAAAATATGTACTTACAACAAAACATGATTACCGTTCTGCATTTGCTATAAAATGATGCCTAGTTCATCTTGGGATTAAGGAGTCTTCTTATTCAAGAAAGCATTTATAGGTCTGATCTAACTTGGAAAAAAATTAGCTAGACTAACAAGATTTAGGATGTTTCCTTTGGCAGGTGAAAGGGATAGGGGTTCTTCTGAAGACATGAAGACTCTCAAAAGACGAACAAGACCTCAAAGCAAAGTGTCACTTGGCAATAATCACAGATATTTACTGAATGCTTTCTGGAACAGGTTACATGTATCCTTGCAGAAATGCTATGAAACACGGACTATTACATCCAATCTACAGATGAGGGAACTGCAGCACTAAGAAGTTAATAATAACCCTACAGTGTAAGAGATAGTGAATCCCACAGCCAGTATCTGAATCCAGGCGGTGCAGAGTCCAGAGCCCACATTCTCCATGACGACACTGTGCTGCCGGCTTCAGGAGCAAGAGCAAACCCTGAGACCCCACAAGTAGAAGAGACAAAAGGGACGTTCACGACACAAAGCCTCACATCAGTGTTGAAGCTGTTCCCTCTTCTCCGCAGTAATGTCTAATGCTAATTTTAAACCCTTGCCTATTCTCTGCTCTGATATAATCTCTCTTTGTCTTCTGCCCAAGTCTGTGATGTACAACATCTCTTTATGGGCAGTGTTCTGGGGAGTAAAGGAAGGAGGAGCAGCCTTACCAGAGAAACCACAGACAAGCCTGAGGCGATAATTAGAAATCACGTGACAGCAAAGAACTTGACTACAACAGTGACAGCTTCAGGAATGAACGTAAAACAAATCTCTTTGAGAAAGTGTAAAACAGGGACGGGGGTATCTACTGCCTATTAATGGGTGAAGGGAAATGCTAAACATTTTTAATGTGTATTTAAGAAAAGGGTAGCCCCCAAAGCTTGAATGGTCTAAAACATACAGGTAGAAACAAAGAGCTTATGTTATGTTGATTAATTTAGAAGTTTGATTATACAATGTACATTATAATTTATCCTAACCTGGAATTAGTACAATTTTATTGTCTTGGAAATTATGAACATCTAAGTTGTCTAAAGAAATAAGCAACCCTTATCACTTAAAAATGTGACCAAAGTACAAATTTTGACCAAAAGTATGCAGAGGATGACTTTAACTTTAAGAAAAACCATCACTATTCATCAGGGAAATGCAAGTTAAAACCACAAGGTATCATCTTATATCTGTTAACTGCTGTTATCAAAAAGATAAAAAATATCAAATGTTGGTGAGGATGTGGGAAAAAGAGAACCACCCCCTTGCACACTGTTCATGGGAATATAAATTAGTACAGCCATTATGAAAATCAGCATGAAGCTTTCGCAAAAAATTAAAAATTGAACTATCTGGGCAGTGCCTGTGGCTCAGTAAGTAAGGCGCCAGCCCCATATACCGAGGGTGGCGGGTTCCATCCCGCCCGGGCCAAACCGCAACAAAAAAATAGCTGGGCATTATGGTGGGTGCCTGTAATCCCAGGTACTCGGGAGAATCGCCTAAGCCTAAACCCAAGACCTGGAGGTTGCTGTGAGCTGTGACACTACAGCATCCTACTGAGGGCAACAAAGTGAGACTGTCTCAAAAAAAAAAAAAAAATATTGAATTACCTTTGGATTCAGTAATCACACTACTGGGTACACATCCAAAGGAAATGAATTCAGTATGTCAAAGCAATATCTGCTCTCCCCTCTTCATTGCAGCATTATATTCATAACAGCCAAGATAAGGAATCAACCTAAGTGTCCATCAAATGGATAAACAGATAAAGAAAACATGATATGTATAAAATACATAATATCATATATTGTGTACACAATAAAAGACTGTTCAGCCATAAAAAAGAAAGAAATCCTGTAATTTGCTACAACACAAATGAATGCAGAAGACGTTTATTAAGTGAAATAAACTAGGCACATAAATACCACTTAACGTGGAACCCAAAGAGTGGAGCTCACAGACGCATGGGGTAGAGTGTGGCTCCCAGGGCTGGTTGGGAGCAGGGAAGAGTTAGAGGGATTTTGGTGAAAGGAGCCAACATTTCTGTTAGATAGGAGGAATTAAGTTCTGGAGATCCATTTTATAACATGGTAACTATAGTGATTAACAATGTATTGTATTCCTAAAAATCACTAAGAGAATAGCCGTTAAGTGTTCTCAACACAAGTAGTTTTAAGTATGTGAGGTAATAGACAGGGTGGTCATAAAGTTTGTGTGTGATTTTAAAAAGACAACGATTTTAAACTGGACTTTATGGCCACCCGTATATATTTTAATTAGCTCGATTAGCCATCTCACAATGTAAACATATTTTAAAACATATTATGCATGATATATACAATTTTTATTTGTAAATTTTTAAAAATCTTTTAAAGTGAATATCCAATGACAACTTCTTACATTTACTAAATGCCCATAAAGACATTTGTAGAAGAAAACTAGCTTCTCAAAGAGGAGCTATGTTTTATTTTTTCATACCTTATAAAGCTACGTTCATCAAATACTAAATAAACATTTTTTAAAATTATGATAATAAAAAAATTCCAATATTTTAAGGCTTCATAGACACATTTACCAAAATAATCCAAAACTTGTTTTAAGGTTCGCTAACGTCAAGATATCAAATATAGATGATTTGAAGTCTTCCAAGAGATAACATCTTAGAGATATAATAAGGGTTTTTAATTCAAAATGTTTTAAGATTAGGCTACAATAGACACCACCCATAATTAAAATCCCCAGGATAAAAAAAATAGATTTTTTTTTTTTTTTTTTTTTTTTTTAGAGACAGATTTTCATTTTTTCGCCCTTAGTATAGTGCTGTAGCGCCACAGCTCACAGCAACCTCCAACTTCTGGGCTTAGGCGATTCTCTAGCCTCAGACTCCCAAGTAGTTGGGACTACAGGCACCTGCCACAAGGCCCGGCTATTTTTTTGCTGTTGTTGCAGTTTGGCAGGGGACAGGTTCGATCCTACCACCCTTGGTATATGGGGCCAGTGCCTTACTCACTGAGCCACAAGCACCGCCCTAAAAAGGATATTATTATCACTATCATTACAAAATATTATTTACAAAACGAAAGCGGTGTCTATTAATTGAGTCCAAGAAATCCAGGAATGATGTAATGGTACAGACGATCAAAACAGTATTCTCTCAACAAGTTTTTGAGCAGTTCTCTTATTCCTTTCTAGGTTTTCAAATTGACTAAAACACAAAACATTGCTTAGCTCCTTAAAGTTATCTATTATAGAACAATGTGTCATCTCCAACTTCCCTGTTGGATTAAAAAGAAGTAATTTAGAAACTTGACAAGCTGTTCCCGACAAAATCTATTATTGTACTAGTCATATTTTATTGTCCTAAAATAAAATTGCAGCACCCTTAACTGTTACTTCAATAAGCAAATATTTTTTGGGTACTCAACTATGCTCAAGTACTAAGTTTGGGTAAAATAAAAATGGTAAGATACGAAAAAAAAAAAAAATGGTAAGATACAGTCCCTGCCTTCAAAGAATGTAAAACATAGTACAACCTTGATGGTTGACAAAAATATATGAAAGTACGACACAAGGCAAAATATGACGAATGCTATTAGAGAAGTTAAGAAAAAGTTCTCTTCGCTGCTGACAAGACCATATTTACTCTATTTTAACATTCAGAAATAAATTTAAATACTTACCACAGTTACAACGTGTTTGCCTCACTTTCCTAAATGTGAATGATGTCCGTATTCCTCTCTTACTTAAAGTTAAGTCTCCAACATCACTGGTGATAATTCCACTTTTGTGACCCACAGATGCTTGAACAGTATCAAATTTTTTGGGTGTGATTCTAAAAACAATAGGCCAAATAACTTACTTAACATTGTATTAATAAAAATATTTCTGGTGTTTTAAAAATATGAAGAGAGGAGAATGTATTACAATTATCTATTAGATTCTCTGAATTTTTAGGCATAAAAAAAAGAATTAGAAATATTTAAAGAAATTTTCTTCAAAATGTTAAATGAATGTACAGCTAATAAAATATATAAAACAGAAAATTAAAAAAATCTAATAGTGAAATAGACAAATACATGATTATCACTGATTTTTTAATACAACTTTCTCAGTAACTGAAATCTAGTTAAGGGTCAAGAATATTCACATCAAGAGACGCCGCAGACTTGTGACCCAGAGCAGCTCGGAGCCAGTGAATAATAGCTCTTCAAGTCTGCAATAAAAAACGGCCTCCAATAAAACTACATTGCAAAAAAAGGGAAGGGAGTAGAATGGAAAGAGTAAAAAGGTTGAAGAGGCAGAGCCTGAAGAATTTGTGGTGGAAAAATTTCTGGATTGAAGAGTAGTAAATGGGAAGGTGGAGTATTTCCTGAATAGTAAATGGGAAGGTGGAGTATTTCCTGAAATGG